>JAJQOW010001100.1:0-63704 GCA_037975125.1 Latrodectus hesperus
TTTTAAGCTCTTTGTAAGAAGTAAAATAAGCAAAAATATAATCTATGAATTAAACATGATTTCACAATGATTCTTTAGGCTTGAAGTAAATATTTTAGAGGCTATGAGAAGCATTCTATTTGTTTTTTACTAATAGACACTCATGAACTTAAAATTGAATGATTTTTAAATAGTTAAAAGTGTGCTGAATGAAAGAGTGCCTTTAAGAATTGTGCCACTGCAGAAATGAGATATTGACATTGATATGAAATGAAACCATATTACAAATAAGTATAATACGTTTTTATTTAAATACGTAGTTTATGTAAAATATAAAGGGGTTAATATTTGACTTCATGAGTTGAGGAGACATAAAGGTCATTGACTTAATGCTAATTATACTAGCGAATTGCTACAGACGACTCAAAAACTCAGCATTAGGCGTGCAAGGTTGTCGTTCATGTGGTTTGCATCTACGTTATCCTGAGATTAGTTCGAAAATTTTTTTCGCGAGAGTAATAAAATTGTTTCGTAATCATAAAGTATTTCTGGTACATTAAAACTGTTAGTACTACAAGAATCTAAAATGGGTATTTGTGAGGGGTCTAAGAATGGATATTCCAAAATTTACATCAAAAAGAGCTCTTCGTGGAAAGCTACAATAAAGCTGAAATTTCTAAAATTTGTGCCAATAAACACTAAATAATACCATTTATGTTACAGGTAACTGGGCTATTACCTTTTCAAAAGACTCTACGACTAGTAAGAAATAGGGGTGTTTTGGCAAATAAATTGCAGCAAAAAAATAAAAATAAAAAGTTATATGAAATAAAATCATTTAAAACTTGTTCCGTATAAACATATTTAAACCAATTTTCCGTCATTTTTGAAGGAATTATAATTTATAAATTAAAATTAGTAATAAAATGATGATTAATGCAGTCGTTTGTTTCATATTAATAATATAAATATTGTTTTCCATACTTATACAAATGCCGCTTAAAATTACTATATTACAGTTCTGGTTTAAATTTTGTCATCAACTTTGTGAATAAGCTCCATAATTCTATATATTTAACAATGTATTTTATACTTTATATTTAACACAGGGCTAATGGCTAATTATTTATTTAGATACTTTGTTTGGGTATGCAATGAGTTTCTTAATGTTTCATGTTTGACCTCACAGGAGAAGCTACATCATTGTGCTAATATTTTGTAATATGTGGTTTTAGCTCTGCAAATCTATTGTAATCAAATTTTCTCATCTTGAGATGGAGCTAAGAAATCCTGCCAAAGAATAAATTAAGATTTTAAAACGAAGTATATGCTTACATTAGATTGCAAAAGTATTTATATTCTATAGTAACTAATTTCTTCTAGGATATTTATAAAATAAAATACATAAAAATGCCTTAAAATAAACGGATGTAGCTCTGTAAGTTGCATTTCCATGCTATCCCCAATTCCCTCTTTGACACAAGAGAGAGAGAGAGAAAGAAAAAGAAAATTCAAATTCAACATTAAAAGGAATTTTCCTTCTCCAAATTTTATGGATCCTGTTGTTCAATTGTCAGGTATTAATAGATGTAATAACTAAGATATAGATAAATAAGTAACATTGCTCTTGATTATTTATATTTCATTGTCGAAGTGTCACAGAATGTACATATGATTAAAGAATCCGTTAACTGCTATTTCATGGCTCATTCCAGTTAGCCCAATCCTATGCCTCATAAAATTCGAGCATTAAAATGATTGTTGTGAAAACCTTATTGATATCCTATAGTCACTTCATACATTTCAAAATTGCACATTTTCAATACAGTGTACAGGTTGAATACTGATGAAAACTTCTTCAATACAAAATGATGTAATTAAAAAGTTTACTTTTTACCTCAACTGTCCGGCCCGTAATTTTTTTTTCCTTTTTGAGGATTGGAAAGTATAGTGCTTAATGTAGTGCTGCACTCAGTGGGCGTGCCATTGTATTAATGAAATTGGGTGGAGCTCCTCTTAATTTGGAAGCAGGGACTTTGCTTAAGTATACCTAGTAAAAATGAAGTGTATTTGTTAACGAAGCACAGGGAACTTGTGCTCCGCTTGAGCTTCGAGAACATTTTGCCAACCAGGCCAATACTCCCTAAAGACAAGTCCTGCGCACCAAAACTTCTTTCTGGAATGCGAAATCCGCAGAAGACTGAACAACCCCCTTAAGTTGAAATTTCCCTCCTCTATTTCCTGTCGCCTGCTCAACGACACTAGTGTCTCAAGATGGAGCCCTGAACGTCGCTCCAGAGGAGAATTCTAATGCATGCGTACATGAAGAAAGTAGTGGCGATAGTTTGGCGGTATAAAATTTGAATATTGTTCAGACTTAGTTTCAGCAGCCCTATGGTCTTCGATTTGTTTATTTATAATCCTATTATTTCTTTTGTGAGAGTGAAAAGCGATTAAGATAAAAAAGTGTGTGTTTATATGTATTATTCCATCAACCTTTCTCGCCTTTTGTATTTCATATGATGAGAAATCGCATCATTAAAGATATTTAATTTTTCGCAGATGTGGTCGATGGGATAATAAGTATACCAAAGAAGGGTGGATTACAATTAACACAATTTTTTTTATTTCTGTATTTTAATAAAGATAAACATTAATAGGAATAAAATTAATAGGAATAATTTTTTTTTTTTTGCGCACATGAACTGTTTCAATAAGCTTTGGATGTAATATAAATTTCAATAAAAAACTACATAATTAAAAGATTTTATTATTTAGTGTGTACATAATCTATTTTTTAAAATTAAAAATACTTAATAAGTTACATCACAAGTTTTAATTTTGAATATCTGCAGTCTAATTTAAGATTGCAACTCATTTATTTGTAAGAAAGAATTTTTTATTTTTATAAATAGGAAATTCTAAAAATTTCTTCATTAGAAGCATAATACAGTAAGACCCTGCTTAACGCTGTTTCGTTTATCGCTGTTTCGGTTTAGCGCTCTTTTATTTCAACCCGTGGATTTCCCGAAATCACTCGCAGCATACGAAGATTCCCCGAAATATTATGCAGCGATAGGTTTCAAATACATATCCGAAAGAGTGTACTTGTATTTCTTGTTTGGTGCGGTATTGTACAGACATATTTTTATTATTGGAAACATTTGTCGACATTATTGTAAGTAGGTATTAATTTTCATATTTAATACTATATTACAGTGTCAAATATTTTGATCTTTAGTTTTTACTATGGGTGAAAATGAAAAAGAAAAGAAAGCAACCAGAAAAAGCATTTCACTCAAAACTAAAATGGAAGTGATAAGAAGATTAGATTCTGGCGAACGTCAAACACTAATTAGTGCTTCATTGAATTTGCCATTTCAACAATGAGGACCATCATGAAGAATAAAGAAAATATTCTGTCATCGGCAACTACAACTACGTCAAGCTCTGCAACTAGAATTACCCGTTCTAGAAATAATATCATAGAGGAAATGGAAAAACGACTGTCTATATGGATTGACGACGAAATTGACCGCAACATACCATTAAGCCAATCTATCATAATGGAAAAAGCTAGAAGAATTTTTAATTACATTCAGGCTGAGACAATTGACACAAGTGAAACTTTCGTTGCTAGTCGAGGATGGTTTAATAGATTTAAACATATAAATAACCTTCACAACATAAAGATTACAGGAGAAGCAGCAAGTGGTGATACAAAAGCGGCGGCTGAATTTCCTGCGACATTAAAAAAATAATTTAAGAAGGAAACTATCCTCCAGAATTGGTTTTTAATGTTGATGAAACAGGCTTGTTTTGGAAAAGAATGCCGAAAGGAACATTTCTATCCCGTGAAGAGTAACGGGCACCAGGATTTAAAGCTGCAAAAGATCGCTTAACCCTTCTACTAGGTGTTAACGCAAATGGAGATTTTAAATTAAAACCATTGCTAATTTACCATTCCAAAAACCCAAGAGTGATGAAAGGCATATCTAAATCAACTTTACTTGTTATTTGGGAGTCTAATAAAAAATCATGGATAATTGCGAAAATTTTCCAGGATTGGTTCAATGAACATTTCTGCCCGTCTGTTAAACATTATTGCGAAATTAAAAAACTTGAACAAAAAGCACTTCTGTTAATTCATAATGCTCCAAGCCACCCAACAAATTTATCAGACTTAACAACATGCATTCCAGTTGAAGTGGTTTTCTTGCCGCCTAACACAACTGCCTTAATTCAACCAATGAACCAAGGCGTTATATCAAATTTTAAGGCTTATTACTTGCGGCGAACCTTTAAGCAAATGTTTGAAAAAACAGACGGAGAAAAGAACCAGTCCATAAGAGAATTTTGGAAAAACTACAACATCGTGGATGCTGTAGAAAACAAAGGCCTTTCTTAGAATGAGGTAACAGAAAGATCTTTGAAAGGAGTATGGAAGAATATTTGGCCGGATTAAAGTAAGAGCGATGACGTTGGACACTCTCTCGATGTGGATGAAATAGTGGAAGAGATAGTGAAATTAAAGAAGCAAACCGGTTTTGAAGGGGTAAATGTGGAAGATGTCGAAGAAATAATTCAAGAAGCAGCGGCTAGTCTTTCTAATGATGAGCTCAAGGAATTAACTGAACAAGAAGAAAACAAAAATGTTGACAGCAGTGATTCAGAAGAAGAGCAAAAAGAACTTTCGATGGCGTTTGTAAAAAGGAGTTTGTCTACCATAACTGAAATAATGGATCAATTCATTGAAAATGATCCGAATTTTGACAGGAGCTCAAAAGTAAGGCGTGGTGTTAGAGATGCTAAATCCGTTTATGAAGAACTTTTAAGAGAACGGCGCAAAAGAAAAAGTCAAACATTAGATGCTTTTGTCACAAAAAGGCAGAACACTGAAAACGCGGAAGGCTAACTAAATATGACTGACTTAGAATTTTATTTGTTTTTTTTTTAAGAATATTCGTTTTGTTATTTATATTTTGTTTTTATTTTTGCAAGAAATAATAATGTGGTATTAATTTGGGCTTTAAGAAATAAATGTTTGGTTTTATTTTTATTAAAAAAACATACTTTTTAAATTTAATACCTAACCGATTTCCTAGCCATCTTTCCCTAACCCCAATATTTACATGTAAAGATAGCCTCGTTTAGCGCTATTTCGCATTATGCTCTACTTTGATGGAAAGCATCCCCCGCGTTAAGCGGGGACAAGCGTCTCGAGCCAGAGCCCGGAGCCTCGGCTCCCAGAAGATTTTGGCTATGATTCAGTGACTTGGCGATGTAAAGAAAGCGATAAGTTTCTCTGCCTAGGAAGTTTATCTCATTGTTAAACATGGCGGATTTCACAACTACGCTTTCCGTTTTCCTTTAGAAAAATGTATCGATTTAGTATTGTTATATTTTTATAAATATAATAAATTATTAGTTAATTCATCGGGAATATAATTTCTTTGTATTATAAAAACAATGGATGTGTGTGTATTGCGTTTACATGATCTTTTCCTCTCTAAAGATTAAATGACTTAGTATTGTTATATTTTCGTAAAAATAAGAAAGAATTTGTTTATTAATTCATTGTGAATATAATGCCTATGCATTATTAGAACTATTAATTATTTATTCATAAATAATTTACTATTGTTTATAAATGTGTAAGTTGTTATGTTTATTAAACAGATTATGCATAATCAAACATAAACCCTTTTGACATTATTGCAAACAAAGTAGCTGAAAAATATTTTATACGAAGTTTCTACTTAAGAATTTTATTTTTTGAAATTTATTTAGCTTGATATTTTGATTTATCTAAAGGAAGAGAAGAATTGTAGTTAATATTATATGATTCATTGTTTCTTTACAAAAATATTTCTCCTAATTCAGATTCTTTATTTTAATCACTGTTCAAATTCATCACCATCATGAGAACAGTATATTTTTTCATCAAATACATCCTCACTGGGTACCTTCTGCTGAAATAGTTTTCTTCGAGAACTCATCTCTTTCATTTTCAGTTAATTTTATATTTGTACACTATTCTTTAGAAGTAAAACTGCTAACAAGAATAGGAAAATAATCTGGAGCTCAAAATTGAGCTGCTTATGAAAAAAGTTTTGAAGCAATATTTGTGGCTTTGGGCACGGAGTCATCCCAATGTTATATGAATTCTGAGAAATTTAGTGAAAAAAATTTATTTAGTTTCAACCTCAGTTTTTTACATACGATATTTTCTTCCCATTTATATTTATAATATCTTTATTAAAACACAAAAATCAGAATGAAATGTTATACTGAGTGTCTTTTTATTCATATAAATGAAATTTATAAATTTTCCCGTTTTTAAAGAATATAAACCTTTTTGTATTTCAAATAAATGAGTCGCATTCTTAAATTGATTTACAGATGTTCAATATTTACAACTTGTGATGTATCTTATTTTGAATTTTTAATTTAAAAAATAGACAATGTACACACTAAATAGCAAAATATTTTTTATTCAGCGGTTTTTTTATTGAAATTTATATTACATACAAAGTTTATTAAAACAAATCATGTGTGCAAAAAATGCTTTAAACAATTTTTATTTTGAATTAACAGATATTTTCATTTTGGCTTTGGAAAAAAGATTGAGATGCCAATTTATAATTAAAGCACGATAGTGTCAAAAACAATTTAGTCAAATTAATTTTATCATGGGAATACAGAAATAAGAAGGAAACGTGATACAAACAAACAAATTTGGTCTAAATTTTTGAGCGAGGTTTCTAGCAAAAGGCATTTACCTCAGTGTAGAGAATTTGGGGGTCCATAAGATATTGTTTACAGAATAGAGGAGGAGTTGAACATAGTACATACTGTCTAGAGTCCCTTCCTGAAAGATAGTGCACTTATCTTGACCCAGCTGGCTCAAAAAAGTGCAGAGCAAGAAGTTTACAATAATTTCAATATACAATTCTTGGGTGCTATTTAGCACAATCAGAAAACATTTCAATGCACACATTTAGTAGTTTTCCTTAACTGTATTTTACAGGATTATAGTGTTAACACAATTTTTACACAGTTGATCTTGATAATACATAACATAGTTGGGATTACAGATTTAGTAATAATAACAAATTTAATTATATATTTACAATATAAAGTAATTTACATTATTTTCGGGTAGTACTCCCATGGGTAAAAAGTGAGTGCATGATGATAATAGAGTTAAATTTGTGTCAGACATAATAATAATAAAATTTAAGTACTATACAATAAACATGAGATGAGAGTATAAAATCAGAAATCAGAGGTTTTCTAATCCGAGTTTGGGCCTTAGCACCGCTCTGGGTCTGTGTAAGTTTTTAAAGTGGTTAAAGTCATAATTAGGAATGTTTTGTATACATCTGTTATCAATTTTATAAAGTTTCTCATAAAAATTTAGAGCTAGGTTTTTGATGTATTTATAGAGAGTGATAATGCCTAGATTATTCCTGATTAAAGAATTTCTGAAGTACCACTCAGCATTACTAATTAATCTCAGAATTTTGCTCTGTTGAGCCTCGAGTCTAGTTAATGAAGTGACACATGCTCCACCCCAGATCTGTGATGCATAAGTCATTGTGAGTCTCAGATAAAGCTTGTAGATTAAAATTTTATTTCTTATGGAGAGTTTTGATTTCCTAGCAATTAAAGAATATAATATGGTCGTTTTAGTTCTAATTTTATTTATGATACTATTGATCTGGTTCTTCCACGTGAGCCTTCTATCTAGGATCACTCCCAAATATTTGGCCGTGTTTTCCCAGTTAATTTTTTCCCCGTAAAGCTCGAGTGGTTTGCACCTATTAATCTTTCTAGTGAACATGATTGCAGTGCTTTTGTTAACATTGATTTTGATTTTCCATTTTGTGAGCCATTTTTCAATATCTTTAATGTGGTTGGTGAGGTTTTTATGTATGATATTAAGATCTTTTCCTGAAGACAGAATGGCTGTATCATCGGCGAACAGTGCAAGCATGGTGTGAAAATTCTGTGGGATATCGTTAATATACATATTAAAAAGAAACGGTCCTAATAGGGAGCCCTGGGGAACCCCAGCCTCAATGGTTTTCTTTGTAGAAAGTGAACCTTCTATCCTAACCTGGAATGTTCTGTGTTCGAGGTAACTCTTAATTAGTTTAACAAGATAGGGGGGAAGTTGTTATTAATAAGTTTGTACAGTAGACCCCAATGTCAAACTCTGTCAAATGCCTTTTCCACATCTAAGAAAAGTGCTCCAGTCGAGCATTTGTCTCCTAGGGAGGCTGAAATTTTTTCCGTTACTCTTAAGAGTTGGTGGGTCGTTGATAGTTTGGCCCTGAAACCAAATTGATGGGGGATGAATAGGTTGTTTTCTTGCTCGTGTTGTTGAAGTTTAGTAAGAATGAATTTTTCAACTAGTTTAGCTAACGATGGTAACAGCGAGATAGGCCTATAGCTAGTTGGGTCTTTGGGTTTTTGCCCGGTTTCCTAATTGAAACAACTAGAGCATTTTTCCATTGCCTGGGAAAATATCCAATATTTAGGATATTGTTAATAATATCAGTGATATAACAAATAGCTACTATTGGAATTTGCCTCAGCATTTTGTTATTAATATTATCATCTCCTGGGCTCTTTTTGGGTTTCAGGTTCATAATGATGTTTTCAACTTCAGAGGTTTTGATCAATTCGCTTATAGGAATTACTTGGTGGGTGAAGTTATTAAAATAATTGTTAACTGTTTGTTGTACGAAGTTTTGATGAGAGATCTTTCCAATGTCATTTAATTTGAATTGTTTTTCTAGGCTGTTAGCAATTAATTCTGATTTTTCAGTGTTTGTCTTTGCGATTGTGACGCCATCTGTTAACACGGGGATGAACTGTTTGGGAGAATTTATTTTCTTTGCGGCTTTCCATAACGATCCATCTTGGGAATCTAAGTTAGTGAGATATTCGTTCTATTTGTTTTCATTGTGTGAGTTGATTTCTAGTCGAATTTTATTCTTTAATTAGTTAATTTTCCTTTTAGTGGTAGGGAGTTTGTAAATGTTATATTGCTTTCTTAGCCTGTTCCTTTCCCTTATAAGTTCTATTATTCTGATAGGGAGATTGGATGTGCCTTTGATAGTAATTTCAAATTTACTTAAATCTCGTGCCTCCTGCAGGACGTTGTTAATAAAATTTACTTTATTTTCAATGTCAGTGGGGGTGACCGCGCTGTGGTTGGGGGCATTGGAGAGTTTATTATTGACGGTATCTCTAAATTTCTTCCAATTTGCTTTAACCTTAGTATGTTTGACTGTTGGGTTAATCACGTTTCCAAAGTGAGCCATGACCGGGAAGTGATCCGAGGGTAGGTCTTCAATGGTGTTTAGTTTGATGGGGATAGGGGAATTTTTACATAGCATGAGGTCAATAAAATTTCCGAATCTTCTGCCATAGTGAGTAGGTTTGTCGGGATATAAAATATTAATATTTAGGGCATTTGAGATATCATATACAATTTTTCCCGTTTTGTTTCGGTATTGGCAGTTCCAGTTTTGATGTTTGGCATTGAGGTCCCCTGCAAGGATGATATTATTGTGAGGATTAATCAGTTTATTAATATCATTTTCAATGGGATTATTATGAGGAGGTATGTAAATAGAAGCAATGCTTATGTCAAGGTTGGAGGTTACATGTATTTGGATAATAGTGGCCTGAGTGTACTCGAGGGTTGGTGTGGGGATGTGTGAATGAGATATCTTATTTTTAATTAGGACTGCAGTTCCTCCCCTATCTATTATTATTAGTCAGCTTCGTCTCTTGGAGTAGTACTATGTCAGGACAGTGATCCCTAATGAAATTTTTGAACTCAGCTATTTTAGATAGAATGCCATTGGCATTCCAAAACATAATGCTTAAGGTTAATTTATGGGGTCTGGTCATTATTGTTACTATTTGCCCCTAATGCTTTCAATAATATGTGCAGTTTATCAGTAGGATGAGATGCTTTTTCCATTACTGGTACAGCATTTAAAAGATTAGGGAAGTAAGAAAGTATTGTGTTAATTTCATTTAGTAGTTTAATTATGTTTTGCATATTACCTAGATTTGTTAAATTAAGTATGGATTGAGGTGGATGGGTAGCAGTATGATTAGTGGGGTTTCATGAAACTATTTGTGCAAATGACATCCCAGATCTAACGGGATTCGAACTTGTAGCATTATGATTATTTGTAATGGTTCTCTTTTTATTGTTTGGGTTCTTCGGACAACCAGCATAAGAGGCCGTGTGGTTCCCGCCGCAGTTGCAGCACTTAGGGATTTCAATTTTGTCTTGTTTACATTCGCGAGTCATGTGATTTAGACCACATTTGACACAATTTGGTTTCAAGAAACATACAGTTGAATTGTGGCCGAACTGTTGGCAATTATAACATTGTATTGGATTTTTATTTATATATTTTTCGGTTTTAACTATAACATTTAGTATCTCAGTTATTTCAAATATTTTATTCGCCATTTCATTATGTTTGAGCGTTATAAGGAAACAGGGGATGGGGTTTTTTGTGCTTTGCTTTTTCATGCTTCTCTATGCTTTTTCATCACAGCAATTTTTTCAACTTCGAACCCTCTATCGTTAAGTTCTTCATTAATTAGATTAATGGGGGTGCTTGGATGCAGTCCCTTAATGACTGCTTTTATAGGTTTATACTTCTTGTAATTTAGGACTAGGCATTCTACATTATTATCTGTTACATATTTAGTAATTGCTCTATGAGCATCTGAACTGGTAGGAAAAACCTTTAGGAATTCCCCACTAAGTTTCGCCGTTAGATTCGTGTCGAAGTTGTTTTTTAAAGTTTTTATTTGCATGTTATAGTTCGTTTCAAACTTAATATGGATGGGGGGTTATCATTTGCTTCTTGAATAGTAGGAAAGGTATCTACGTTTTTGTCGTCAATGCTTAGTGCACTAAATCTGTTTACCTCAATAGGTGTTGGTTGATTAAATATTTTGGGTACACTGGCAGTCTTTTTGGGTTTCTGGAATCCCTCATCATCAGTTTCAATTGTTTTTGTTCTTTTATGTTTGATTGGTGGGGGACTTTGCCTAACACCCTCACGACTAGTGGTGGGCATATTAGTGTTAGTAACAAAAACATTATCATTTATTGGAATTTCAATCAGGATTGGAGGGTTACATTGAGGATTAACATTAGTTGCAACATTTACCTCCTTCAAGCTAGTGTTATCATTAGGTTTGCATATTTTACTATCATTTTTGTTATACATATTATTTACAGTATGATTATCAAAACCTTCAGAATCAGATGAGTATACACTTTTGCTATTTTTACTAAGAGATTTAATAGTTTTAACGTTAGCATTTCTATTAATGTTTTTCCTTTTAAGTTTATTTTTATTACCTTTGGTACTATTAACTGTATTTACGTTATCATTACAATTACTAGATACACTGTTAGGAATATTTACATTATTTTTAAGAATAGTGTTGTCAAATAAATTATCATCATGCAAGTCACAATTGGAAATTAAACAGTAACCCATTTGGGAGTACTTACCCATAAGCATTTGAGAAGCTTTGAAAGCCTCTTGGTATATTCCATAATGGTAGTTCCAGTTATTAGGGTTCAATCCTTCATACATATTCATCATGGGCGTTTGAGCCGATGCACAAATAACCAAGAGCTGACTGCTCTTTTTCAGGTCACATAGTATTTTACATCTCTCGATCTTAGTGATCGGCACACTTGGGTCAACTGCGATTAGTTGATCGTAATTAGGAACGTAGCTTTTGATCATTAGCGAATAATCCATGTTGGGGTAGCACACATTTTGCACATCACTTATTTCACACACATTATTTGTAGATTTGCGAACACTCACATTTTTTGTAGATACACGATCACTCGCGCCTTTTGAAGACACACTTTCACTCACGTTTGGTAAGGCATATTTTGCTTCACTGGTACTGGGTTGATTTAATTGCTGGCCCTTAACAGGGCCTTCTGGCCCAGGGCTTAACATCACACTCTTGGTCTTTTCAGCATCAGCGGCCAGCACTTGTTTAACTCGCACATCCTTACGGGAAGCACACTTGGTATAACGCTGTACTCTTTCTCCGCAGTTATCTCCGCCAGGTTGATTATCCGAGGTCAGGTCCTGAAATTCCATAACATCTCCATTTTGTTCAGTAGTAGTCGTAGCATAATGACTATTTCCCGAACTAGGAGGTATAATATTTCCTTCAGCATCAGCAACATCCATGTTTATCGGTGCGCCATTTTCAGGCATCACACCACCGAGGGGTAGAAGGGAAGGACCGCCAGATGCGGCCATCCATCAACGCCGATCAGTAAGAACCGGTTCGCAAACTCAGGAGGAAGTAGAAATCACGTCCGCACACTACGACTGCTCAGAGCAGAATGGAAACGTGATAATGCAATTCACACTTCTTTGTTACTTTCATATTATCACATCCACCTTATCTGCGAAAAAATAAATGTCTTCAGCACCATATAAAATACAAATAAAATTGTTATCTATTTCTATTTTAAATATGGTGCTAAGATATAAGCAAACTATTCCGCTTTTCCTTCATATTTCGAAAAAATATTAAAACTTGCAAACATATATCAACAAATCGACTAACACGAAACAAAAAACATTATAATTTCTTTCAGTAAGTGATTTTCGATGCTCAGTCACTAAAATTCACCTTACACCTCATTTCCTCAAAAAACCAGTTTTGTCACCCCACGAAAGCTTCCTTTCGCTCCTTAGAATTTCCAAGAAGGCCAAAGGGAACAGATTTCTTAGAATAACTTTCCAAAAAGCCGTTATTTGATAACGCTTTCTAGAACGTGTTATTTTCTTGGAGCGTAACGTTGATAACTAGTTATTCAAAAATAACTGCTTTTGCCATCTCTAGTTCTGAAACGGTGTTTTGAATCCGACTTGTCTACAAATTCTCTGCCTGCCTTCAAATCACATTCTTCGAGTTGATGCAAACATGGCGAATCTCACCCTCGAATGTCTGATTGTAGACGGTGATGAAAAAAATATCCATTTATGATTTTTATTTGTAATAAAGGAGTATTTTTAAATATTATTTTTTCTGTTTCTAAAGGTTTCGAAATCATGAAAATTACTTGCTGTTCTAATTAACTAGTTTTCTAATTTTCAAATATTGACCAACATTGCTTCCAAAATTGAAAAGAGAATAAAAGTGAAAGTCAAAAAGAAAAAGACAGGACAAAACATCCAATCCATGTTTAGTATATAAATAGGCAAGGACGATTTAAATTTTATTTTTTAAAGATTAATACTTTTTTCTTCTTTTGGATTAACTCTTAATTTTGGATCAAAAAATAATAAAAAAATGTTTTCTTCAAAGAATGTATCTTTTTCCGTATGAAAAAGTTATGCAGAAATTCTTACGAATATAATTTTTTAAGAACATCAGATCGAACTTTGACAGAGATAATTTCTTCATTTTCAAATTAAATTTTAAAGAAAACAATTCCATTTAGGTTGAGCTATCTGTGTTTTTAATAATTCAATTAAAATTTTCAGCATATAATTTCATTCTAGATCTATTCGAATATTTAATGTTTTTATAAGGGGATGCCAAAGATCAGGTTTGCTGAGTGAGGAGTTGGATTGTTTATTTTTAATATTAATTCTTCGCGAGACTGTTTGTCACACCCAAATTCTATAGAAGTTTTACACAGTAGTGTGTAAAGATTATAAAATTACTAAATTTTAAATATAACATCTGCATTTAGAATGACATACCAATTTTTTAAATAGATTCATTTATATATATTATATATCGGTCAGTTAGATGTTAGAGGGGTTCAAAAACCTGGTAATGCTAAAGACCACCTTTCCAGAATGAGGGAGTGGTCTATATAATTATGCTCAATATTACATGATCACCCTCCATACCATAGCCAAATTCGATAAGTTACCAGTTATTGTTCTGGTGTTGCAAGATAGACCCCCTTACGTCGTCTCCAGTAGGGAATTCTAACGCATGCGCACTTGAAGAAAGTAGTTTCAACAACATGGCGGTATAAAACGTGAATTTTGTTCAGACTTTGTTTGGCAATGCTATTGGTCTTCGATTTGCTTATTTGCTTTCCAATAATTTATTGTTCCAATGAGAAAGAGATTGTGATACAAAAAGAAAGGGTACTTAAAAGGTCAACCGGGAGGTCGAACTTTTTCTCCTTAAAAATAAGCGGCAGAATTTTGTAAATTTTAATAATTATTTTTCGAAATATGAAATAAAATTAGAATAGTTTACTTATATCTTAACACCATATAACACATATGTAAGTAAAAACTTTATTTGTATTTTATATGGTGATAAATCACAACAAATTAACGACATTTATTTTTTCACCGATATGTTAGACGGGATAATGCGTAAGTACCGAAGAATGGACTGCAATTCTCACATTTTCATATTTTTTCAGTGTTTTAATAAAAATAAACATTCACACCTGGGAATAAATTGCTATGGTAAAATCTACCTGAAACGAATGTAATTGAGCCCACACCATTGTAAGAAAAACAGAACCAAGTCATGATAGATTCTTCATATAATTGTTACGTTGAGAATAATTATTTTTCATTTCTTATATCATGTTAGTAGAATTTCCAGCCATCTGGTCTATCCAAATTCCATTTTTTTCGTCAGAAAATGTAATTTCTATCTATTGGTTTCCCAGGCCATGACTTTCTGGCAAAAGTTTAACGCTCTATTTTGTGTCTCGCAGTAACTGATTCAGTAGTCAATTTAGCTGTATAAGAGTACCTTCCAGACCTTCTAATTGTGTTTTAAATCGTTTTATGACAAACGTTTAAACCTGTCGTCTGAATCAGTTTCACGGTTGAGTACTTTCCAGTAGATGCAAGTTTCCAAACTCATCTTTCATCACGCGAGGACAAAGCTTTAGATCTTCCCCCAGTATTCTTCTTAGCATAATTGTCTTTCAGTTTTAAAATATTCGATTTCAGTCTTCAATCTTTTTATATTTATTGCAATAGCACAACTACTCATTCCTTGTGAAGACAAGCTTTGACCCGTGATCCTTCACGATCATTTAACCTCTCACCCTGCGCCAACTGCACAAAGATCAACTATATATCGAAGACAAACTTCGTATAAGAACTATGATACTCCCACAGTTGAGTCAATAATTGAACATGAACATGGGAGAAATCCAAAGCCTTCAAGGCGAAGCCATTTTTACTTTTCCATAAGAAGTAGAGCAAAATAGTAAGCAATGAAATAGGAAGGCAGGGCATCTGACAAAGAGAGAGGAGGTGAGGGTTCGGGGGAATCCTCGGGTTGCTATTTGCCGTTCCTGTTAGGCCGATAGAAAAGGAATTGAGATTTCAGAAAATTCCATTCCCCATTGGTCTAATTCAGTTGAAGGAGTAAAAATGGCTTCGCCGTTGTAAACTCCGGAAATCTTTGATGATTCTGATTCTGAAAATTCTATATGAAGTAATAATTAAGAGTAAATAAATGAAATAGAAAAGATAAAAGGAAATGAAAAAATATCGCAAAAAAGAATACAGGGTTAGCAAGAAATAAGTTTCCCACTTCAGAGGGCTGTAGAATACGTTCGATTCATCCAAATGAGATAAAATTTGAACTACAAATAATTCAAATAATGCGCTTGACATTTATAAAAAAAATTGTATAAAATTTCACCGATAGATGGCACTGTAATACTAATGGTAGTTATTTGCATGTACCGAAAATATGAAAAGTTATTTGCTTTACAGCACATGCCTATTAGTATTATCTTTGGGTAAAAAGAAGGCGGATTCTAAACGAGCATTAATTACTTCTCCACATCATGCCTTCTTTGCAAGAAAAAGCGCTACTTGTAAAATTGTTTTACCAGAACCATTAGAACTCCGTTGCAGCTGTAAAGAAATTTCGCCGTATGAAGCATATACGAAGAGGTGCAATGTCTCCATGTCCGTTACGCAAGATGATCCAGAAATTTGTAAGAACTGGACCGCTTACAATTCTTTCTGGTAGAGGACGAAAGCCAATCCTGTCTTCTAGCGTCGAAAATGTGGCTACCGCGGTCGTTGAAGCCAGCAGTCAGTAGGCGGATGGTAGTGTGAATGTGCCAGTTGTTTTCGTGTTTTGGATATGCCGTATTCCACTGTACGAAAAATCTTACATTTTTATCCCTACAAAATCAAGCCTCTGCACTTGTTGCAGGATGGGGACTCAGAGGTTCGTAAAACTTCTCCACTTCAGTTCCTTGCTCGAATGGTGGTTGACGTCACTTGGCATGGAATATTCTGTGGACTGATGAAGCCCACTTTCAACTTAATGGACAAGTCAACACACATAATTTTCGAATTTAGGCAGCGGAAAACCCTCGCGCTATCCAGGAAAAGCATCCTGAAAAAGTGACAGTATAGTGTGGGTTTATGGCTACTTTTGTTATTGGACCGTATATTTTTGAAGAGATAACTGCAAATGGAATCAAAACCTTTTCGATCACAGGAGAACGGTACCAAGATATGCGGAGGGATTTTGTAATCCCATAACTTCAGCAGCATGGATGCTTTCAGGACCTCATTTTCATACAGGATGGCGCACCTCCTCATGTTGATCGTCATGTAAAGCAACTGCTAACACAGCATTTTACTGAGGCACGGGTTATCAGCCGTCATTTCCCTACGGCATAGCCTCCTCGTTTACCGGATATCATCCCTGTGACTTTTGGTTGTGGGGTGGTTTTTTGAAGGACAATGTCTACCGTAAAAGGCCAGCATCTGTACCAGATCTGAAGGACAGCATTCAGCGCAAAATCCTTGATATTCCGACCGACTCACTCCGGTCTACTGTCGAAAATATGATTCTGCTATTAGAGCACATTGTTGAAAATGAAGGGGGCATATTGAACAGTTGTATTGTTACTTCTTTATTATTATTATTTAACATTTATTAAGCACATCAAATGATTTATGTGTATTACAGTGCCATCTATCGGCAAAATTTTGTACTATTTTTTTAATAAATGTCAATCGCATCATTTGAATTATCTGTAGTTCAGATTTTATCTCATTTGGACAAATAGAACGTATTCTACGGCCCTCTGATGTGGGAAACTTATTTCTTGCTAACCCTGTATATACATATTTACAAAGCACAGTAAATACAAAGGAAATAAAATAATAATATATAAGCAAAGACACCAGTATAAATGAATGTGAAAAATACGAATAAGAGAGTAAGAAGTAGAAAATAATATGGCTACGCATACAGTATTTATATTCATTTTACATTTTATACAATTTTTATGTTATTTTATTAACAAAACATATATATATATATATATATATATATATATATATATATATATATATATATATATATATATATATATATACATTATTATAATTTTTTTATATTTATATAAAAAATATAATAATAAGAAGGTAATTAAAATTGATTACTAAAAGAAAAGAGAAAATTAACTAATAACAGGAGAAAAGAGGTAGTAAAATTGAAATATACATAGGTGTGGGTATCGAACTGGTGAAAGTTAACGTGCTAAGATGAGCAAGATAGAGTGAACGCAAAAGGTGCTAGTTGATTATAATATTTGATTTCTTAGAAATTATAGCATCACTATTCATAAAAGCAGCGATTGGCCTGTATTTATTATCTTCTTTGGAATTTTCACATATGAAAATATTATTGAAGTTTGCTGCTGTACATTTTCCAGCATCATTAAAGAATTTTAAGTTTAATTTGGCGATGAATTCTTCCATTGTGTCAATTTTTAAATCTTTGTGGATGGCTTTATTTTTAAGATAATATGGTGCTCCAAGCATCTTTCTGAGAATTTTATTTTGGAAAACTTTAAGTGAGTGAAAATCCTTTGCTGTAGCTGTACACCAGGCAGGAGAGGCATATGTGACAATAGGTCTGATCATGCTAGTATAAATTAATTTTTTAAGTGAGATATTAGTTTTACTATGATTTCTTAATAGTGGTCTTAATTGTAGGAACATTCCTTCTGCTTTTGCTGTAACTTTTTTGATATGTTCTGATCAGGTTAATTTATCATTAATTGTTAATCCAAGTTACGTAGCTGATTTGACTTTGGGAATTTTTTCTTTGAACATGTAGATATCTTTGTGTGGGTTCATCTTGGTTTTAGGTGGGCGTAAAATGAGTAGATTAGATTTAGGGGTGTTAATTAAAATTTTCCATTTTTTACACCAAGTTTCAATATGGCGAATTTTACGTTGCATTTTCTTAAGGGCGTTATCTGCATTTTTAGATTTAATAATGAGTCCTGTATCGTCTGCGAAGAAAACAATAGTGCTATTGTAATCTGATTTATCAATAGCGAAGTCCACTGTATAAAATAAGTGCAGTGTTGGGCCTAGAATACTCCCTTGGGGTTCTCCAGCCTCAATAGCTGTTGATGAAGAAAATGAACTATTAACTCTAATGACAAATTTTCTGTTATTAAGATAGTTTTTAATGATTTAAGATTTAGGTCAATGTTAAGTTTTTGCATTTCCTAAATGAGGTCAGTATGCCATAGTTTGTCAAATGCTTTGGAAATGTCAAGCATTAGAAAAGCAGATTTTTCCTTATTTCGAAAGCCTCTTCCGATAAATTCAAGTATGCGAATTAGATGTTTTACTGAGCTGAGATTTCTACGGAAACCATATTGCTGATCTGGCAATTTATCCATATCATTTTTAAGTCTATTATAGATGACTCTTTCGAAGATCTTCCCTAGGGAAGGAAGGAGACTAATTGGTATATAGCTATTTGGCATTACTGGGTCTTTTAACGGTTTTTGGAAAAGAATGATGACTGCTTCTTTCCATTTGTTAGGGAAATAGACTTGATTAAGACAGTTATTAAACATTTGAACTAAGTTTGAGATGATGTTGAGTGGTAGAGATTTAATCATTTTATTTGTAATTTTATCAATTCCCGGTGCTCTTTTAGGATTGATAACTTTGATAATAAGTTGAAGTTCTTCAACATTGGTGGGTTCTAATTTCGATACTGTATTCTGGTTGCTGAATTTGTTTCTGACCTCTTTAATGATGTGCTCTTCGAAGGCATCGCAGTCTTCTACTGGATTAATGGTGAATTGTTTTTCCATATAATATGCAAAGGGCTCAGCTTTGTTTGAATTGATAAACTAGCCCCCTTTCTCCGTGATTGGGTCGATTGATTTGAGTAGATCGTTTGAATGATTTGGCTAGTTTCCACATTTCTTTGGTGTCTTGAGTAAGATTCTTGATTTTATGTTCCCAGTTTTGATTCTTATGTGCGACACATTCTTCTCGGATCTCTCTTTGAAGTTTGTATACTGTGGTTTTAATGGAGGAGTCTAAAGTTTTCCTATATTGTTTTCTTAATTTATTCTTTAATTTAATCTTCTCTCTGATTTCTCTAGGGAGAATAAGGAAGTTATTTTTCTGTTCGATTCTTCTGAGGCTCCTTTAAATTCATTAATGATGATGTCATGGGTTCTATCAACATGAATATCAATATCCCTTATGCAATTGGTGGGAGGGAAGATTGTGTGATTTGTAGTTAGGATGTTAGTGAAAAGATTCCAATTGGTTTTGGGCTATTGTCTTTTTTTGAATTGTTATTTGATGTCCCACTGATAAAATGACCAGAAGGTGATCGGATGAGAGGTCATTAATGACATCTGCTGCCATGGGAATATTGGAATTAGTGATAGCAATATCAAAGATATCTGGTCTATGCTAGTTGAAAATAGGATAATAAGTTGGTTCTATTGGAGAGATAACTTTTAGTGAGCGTGTAATGATGAGAGGCGGAAGGCTTTTGCCGTTATTATTATTATTTCTGCAGTTCCAGTTAACTGATTTTGAATTTAAATCTCCAATGATGATAGTATCCATTCCTGTGGGGAAGGGATGGTTAAGATCTTCGTTTATAAGGCTTCTGAGTGGAGGGTTATAGATAGCTGTGATTTTAAGATTTCTACGGTTAATAAAATCTGTAATAATGAAAATTTCTTCAAAGCCGTCTGCGTTATTATTACTATATTGAGTGGCTGGAATACAGTTTTTGATAAGTATCATAACTCTTCCACCACGGTGAGTAAGTCTGTTGGTGAAGTAGGTAGTGTAGTTTGGAAGTTTAAAAGTTCGATTCCCGTTTGCGTGTGTCTCTGTGATGCAGCAGATGTCTATATCGTTTTCAATTATAAAGTTCTTTAGTTCTTTGAATTTATTGGTGTTATTGTTTGCATTCCAGTTGCATATTTGAATTATTTTTTGGTAATTGTTGTGATTATTCATGATTAATTTCTGCTGATTGGCTGATGTTACCCTGTGTATTATTGATGGCATTTAAAACTCCAGTTCGATTGATATAGTCTATTAAGAGTTTTAATTTATTTAAGACTTCTTTGGCTTCAGAGATGGTGTCTGTTGCTGTGGCCTGTGCGTAAGACTTGTTTTGTACAACAACTCCTTTAACAATTTTGATGGCATTGGTGTTATTAGATTCGTTAATGAGTTCATCGGTGATGTCGTTTATAGGAGTGTCTATAGGTAGATCGCGGATGACAACGCGCAGAGGTTTCTCTTCGTTTATAAGGTATGTGTGGTATCCCACTTGGAACGTTTCCATGATAGTTAATGCTTCGCGATGTGAGTCGCTGTCTGATGTCTTAATTTTGATTTCGTGCGTCGAGCACTTGGCGTGATAGTTTTTAAGTCCAGCACGTGAGAAGGCTTGATTTATACTTCGCCAGCTGCATGTGGGGTCCTTTATGATAATAGGTGGAATTTTATTTGAGGGTTTGGCTAGAGTGCCTGGCTCTTTCGGTATATTAGCTTCCTCAGTAGGGTTTGTTTGAATTGTCTTAGGCTGAGTTTCTTCATTTATTTCAATGATCAATTTTTTATTCTTTTGTTGGTTTGTATTTTCTCCGCTCGAATTCCTTGAGCGTTTTGATTTTGTTTTATTGTTCTTGTCTTCCAGAACAGAATACTGATTATTCGTAGGAATATTATATTCCCCAGTATCATGAGATGTTTCCATGTTCGAGTCTGGATCATTATCGGTAACATTGGTGGGCTTAAGAGCCGAGTAGAACTTGTTGCATATAGTGTTCACTCTATCCTGCTCTGCAGGGGTAAACTCATATGAGTTTCGTATAGTATTGAGGATTTGCGCAACCTCATTTAGTCTATCAAATAAATGTTCGATCATCATAACTTGCGTTGAGCGAGCAGTATTATCTATATCAGAAGTAGCCATATTGATAGCAAGTTCTCCTCCAGCCGAAGGCGAACGAAAGAGAGTTTGACCGCTCAGTGACTCTAATGGAGTGTGAGCACCTGGTCAAAGCAAAAGAAATATCTAATAATTGATAGTCCAGTGACCCAGAAATCTGGGTTTAGGTGCATCAATTATAAGAGAAAACCAGAAATTTGTCCTCAGGGACCCAGAACTAAGTTAGCTAGGTGAGAGTATGAAGAGTGACAATGGAATAAACTATGTTGCGGCACATATTGGGTTAACGCAAAAACCGAAATTAGAGCAAAAAGACCGTAAGCATAGAATAAAATAAAAACACCCTATGAAAATCGAGATTGAAACGAAGATGAATATATGTAATGTAAAAAATATATATATGTAAAAAATAAATTAATAAACTGGAAAATGTTCGATAGAGAGAGAAAATGCTTAGGGGTCATTCCCAGACTCACAATTTTTGTTCTGGGAAAATATTTATAGGTAAAAATGTAAAATATAAATTTAAATAATTTTCTATAACAAATTTTTTTCTTAAAAGTACATTTGTAGTTAAATATATCCTTTAATCATAAATGAATTGGTGTATATTATATCGGTAGAATTAACTTTTAATTGGAATAAAACATTTCATGTCAGATTAAACAACATAAATAAATTTATATTTCGAAAAGAATTCTACTTGATTACTTTAAAAAAATTAATTTCATCACTAAAATAGCAAATTGAATTTTTAAGTTTTATACATTTTATTTATGTAGACTGCTCTTAATAAAAACAAATTGACAATATTAATAACAGCTTAATCCTGTGCATTTCAGTATAATTAGAATTTCTATTTGAAAACAAAAACAGTTAAGCGTCAATTAATTGTATAGCTCAAGATAAAGATGAAATGTTTGAAATAATTTTCAAGTATAAAGACACACATACAGGACAAAAACTTTTAACTTAACTGTAGACATCACAAAAAAGATACTATGATTCAATATTGAGAATAATTACCCAACTATAAAGACCAAATATTTAAAAAATATACATAAAGGAACAATTTATTTGAAATATAACCATATATCTAGAAAAGGGTAATCATTTATTAAATAACATTATTTAACCCCATAAATGTTGAATTATTTAATACTTGAATTTGTGAATTTTGAAAACTAAAATCATTAAATTAATCAAACTAAAATTCATAGGCAAAAAAATTTTGAATGTTTATTTCTTCATAATAATTTTTTTATTAATAAATATTAAATGAGAGTTACAAGATATGTAAAATATGTAATCATATATTATGAAACATTTTTTCTTAATAATTGAGTTTTATATATACATAAATGCCTCTACTTACCATTATAATAAACAGTTATTCACAAAAAGCATATATAATTTAACATTATCAACATTAACCAATAGGAATTACTTTATAAAATTTACATAAGTGTAATAGGTTATTTATTTACAATATAATGAAATTAAACAAACAATATATTAATCAACTAAAATATAATGAATATTCATAATTTTTAAACACGTGTACAAATTAGCAATGATTCAAAACCATTAAATTTTTGTTAAAATTTTGGATAATTTGATTATAATTACAAAATGCAAATAGACTAAATAGTAAAGCAGGTATAAATAATATTTATACCTGCTTTACTATTTATTCTATTAACAAGTAGTAAAGCTTTCTTTAAAATTATTTTTACACTGTCAATTTTCATTATACAATAACATGTAAAAGATAAGTAAAAGTATATAAAGATAGTATATAAGACAAATAATTAAATACTTTTTTCTTTTAACAAGAATACTCAATATAAAAAATGCTGATTATGATTGAATATTTATTCAACAAATATTTTTTTTTGTTTAAAGAAAGAGAATTATCGTTCATTTCAGAAACTGTTGGAGCAACAATATTATTAATTAATTTTTTTTTTTAGTAATTTGTTTTTTATAAATATATTTTCTCTGAGGAGTTACATTTTTATTAGCAGAACATTTATCAATTTTAGATTCTTGAATGCTTTTTTGCATGTAAAGCACCAACTAAGGGTGGAACTGCCAACATCTGTTTTTCAAAAATGTCGAGTTCTTCATTTGATGTAAAAGCATTGAATAATCCCAAGCACTTATTTATAATATTTTTACGTCTTTCTTCAAATGACTTGGAGGAATTTGAAGAATTGTTAAGACATTTTGATAAAATTTCCGTCTCTTCCAAATCTATTGATTTGAAAGTGTCCACAATCATATTCTCTGATTCATTCACCTGTGATTTACAAACCAAATGAATATGTTTGCACATGTTCCAGCGAACAGCTGAATCTGTACAAGTACACATATATTTATGAATGCATACTTTGCATTCAGGGCATATCAATTTGCAATCACAGTTAGTCAAGTTTTCGCAAACTGTGTACAACTCGTTAGCTGATGATGAAAGAACAATCCAATCATCGTTTAATTTTGTAATTTGAGTAATTAAGGACTCACTTGCTTCATGGCGTTTCCTTATCTTTCGAATAGTTATATCGAGTCTCTTAATATTTTTTCCTTAAAGATAAATATATTTAATTGTTCGATGCATTATTTTTCTATATGCAAGTTAGTGTTTAAGCCTCCATGAAGCCTATAGCAATTCGCCCATTTTTCACAACACTTAACATAATGTTCTTTGAAATACGAGGCGTATGCTGAAGTTTCATCATCGTTCTCAAGTTTATCTAATACTTGGTGTAACAAAGCATTAAAAGTAAACTGCTCTCTTTCTACAAGCAATGTTCGAAGCATTTTGTATACCTCAGCTTGTTTTTCTAAATGTTTAATTTTACTTAAATTTTTGCGCCATGCTCGGTCTACATGCCATGTGCAAAATAGCTTCAATTCTGGCTCCAACATCACTTTTTTCCATACATTAATAAATGAAGGTGCCATATCAGACATAAATAATTTTGGTTTTATGGGTCCAATTTTTTCTTTAATTAAACTTAAAAATAAACTGACATCTTCATCCTATCTATTTGATATGAAAAATGAACCAGGAAAGCCTTGGCGCATATCATACAAAACCAACAATGTAATTAATTGAAAGCCATAATTATTAAGTACATGCGTTTCATCCATGCACACACAATCCACACCAAATTTTTTAACAAGTTCTATTTTTGCTTCATTCATAATTGCGAGAATAAAATCTTCTGCTTTCAAAAATGAATAATTCTCTACTGATTTCCCTTGTGGTTTGTAGTAAATAAAACATGAATCTGAGTCATTTTCCTCCATTGCCTTTACCCAGGCATCTACGCTGATTCCATCATTTTGATGACGAACAGCTTCTGAGCCTAAATTAAACTGCCTTTCAATGTCATGCAGGTCTTGATTAGTTAAAAGATGAATTCTTACAAGTCCTGATTCTGTCACCGAATCTCAAACTTCATCCAAAATAATTTTAAAAGGCATCTTGGAGGCTATTTTTTCAGCAAGTCTTTGTCTTTCAATTTCACTTAAAAATAGGTGGTCAAGTTCATTATCATGCCCAATATGTGTTTTGATATAAATTACTGAACAGGAACCCACATCATTTTCTATAGCATTTAAAATAGCAGGACAAAAAGCATTAATTTTATTACTTCCCTGATATTTCGTATGATGTAGGCCCTTACCACTGTAGGAGTAATGACCAGATCGATGGCATTCGGAATAACGGTATTTTTAATTATTAATAGTGCAGGTGTCTCTTACTTTTTTAAAATGACATTTATCTACACATTCTATTTCTTCTTTCCAGAGGAGAAATTCTGACAAAGTGTTAAATTCTACAGAGTTTAAATCAAAATGATGAATTTCTTGGAAATGTACCAATACTGCCTCTCTATCAGAGCGAAAATGGCAAATCGGACATATTTGCAAAGAAACCTTCGGGTGATTTTCCTTCATATGATTCTTCAACATATACATCTTGAGAAAATTTACATTAAATTCGCTGCATTTATGGAGAGCTTTGTTGTTTTCTGTGTTACTGTGTGTGTGCCATTGTGACTTTTTAGTACGCGTTAAATTTCGTTTGTATAAAAGTGATTTTTGACATAGTGCACAGACAAAAAAATTTTTTTTGAAGTATTCGGTTCTGAAATTACACATTCATTTTCCAACTTTTCCACGTTTTCTGTCTGCAAGAAATTAGATGATATTTTTGAAGCATGCGTTTCTGTAATTCAACATTAATTTTCTATCTCTTCCATATTTTCTGTCTGAAAGACGTTAATTAATTGAGACATTATTTTTCTATTAGAAAATAGTTACAACTTTCAAACTAAACAAAATATTCTCCAATATTATCAAACATCAACTACAGCGCAAATTTAAATAAGAGCTGCGAATGATTTCCACGAGAGAGTTAACCTTTTCATCTCGGTGGTACAACTGTCATATCACGAAAGTGAGTGTCTCAGAAGACGGCTGAGGTAAAGCAGTTGTATCATGGATTTTCCCCCTTTCCAGCAGTTGATTTTTTCCAGCTGAAGTTTCTTGGGATAGTTGATTAACTACTGCTCTTTTGAGTGTGAAAGTCGTAAAAATTGGGGACTTGTCAGAGCAGAGAATTTTGGCGAAAAACAGTTTTATTGGCTCCTCTTTTTGAAAGGGAAAAGAGAATATTTTTATTTTTAATTGTATAATAAAAGTGTGTCCTTTAACTACGCAATTTCATATTTATGAGAGTCTGAGACTCTAAATTTTGTATTTTGCGATTTTTAACTAGGAGTAAATTGGTAAGCTGGCTCCTGGGTTGGTCAACTCTTTCTAAATTACATAAGCTGTAAAAGGAGCATTTTAGTGTCCTTACATTTTTTACAGTTATAATCCCTATAAACATGACTATTCTTGGTCTAATCCTGACCAAAATTGCTGGTTTTGAGATTGATATTTTATTATATAATATGGAACTTATAAACATGGAACTCTTAAGGAAATATTAAAAGTTTCTTAAAATAATTTACACGTGAGAAAATATGCGTTAGAAATGTTTCATTTCAAAGATTTAATGTCTTTTTCCGCTTACATTTGTGAAATTATTTTATACAAACAAATAGGTAATTATATTTATAAAAAGAACTTTTTTATTTGATGAACTTTGTTCCAACTTATGTTTTCGTTGTTTTAATAAAATTGTTGAATTGCATGTTTAACTTATGCAGCAATTTATAATCATTAATTGTATTTCTACATTTGAGAATTTCTTTTTTTCTTCGAAACATTTTCATTAAGAAACAGCATTCATTTTAATATGAGAGCTTTTTTCATATTCTATATTTTAAGATGAACTAATGAAATAAATTTTTCTGAAAGGACTAGTTTTGATCTAGTGTTAGAAATTTGCTCTTCAAGGTGGAATATATTTTATTCGATGTTGCTCACTATTGAATAAAGAATACTATATACATAAAAGTCACTTTTTTCTTTCGTGCACAGATATCGGAATAGATGCTAGACATCTTTCTTGGTTTCTTCCTTTCGACGTATTATTTATGGAAAATATTCCAGGATTACATTATATTTTTTAATCTCACAACAAAAACATGCAGGTAGAAATAAAAGACAAATAAAAATATTTCCAATCATAAATTGAGATGCGGTAGATATTTGAGAAAGTTGCTTGATAGTTGTGTCAGTATTTCTTCTACGGAGTTTTAATTTCTGTATAAATTTACATTAATCACGTTTTTGGTTTTTAAAAATAATTTAATAAGCATAGTTTTATAAAAGCTTAAAACACTGAAGATAAGAAATTATTACCTATATAAAGATAATGTTTTCTTGTTAATATTCTAATAAGAATTTTATAAAAATATTTTCTGAGACTAAAACGAGTATATTTTGGAATGTACTATTTGAATGAACATTTTTCAAGTTCATTGTAAAATGAACAAAATATTACTATTTATTGTATGACCAAAGCAATTTTATGAAACAATCAACCTTAATGCTATATATAAAGGAGAAACTCGAGATTCGTCTGGCTACATTCATTGTGCAAAACGTTTCATATTTAGTTACAGAAACACGCAGGAAGGAAAAGTCTATTTTTAAGCTTTTTCCTTAAAAGTGAAAGATAAAAAAAGCATATATTTTAATCCATTCAGTATAGAAATTTGTTAAAAATAAAAATACTCAAATCAAAAGAAAAGAGAAATTATTGCTGTATTTAACACACGGATTACTTTTAATCTTTTTCAAATGTAACTTCGGCAATTTGCATGTACTTACTTATAAAAAGAAATATTTGTTCAAAATATCTTTATTTACATTTTTTAATATCAGGCATGCTGTTTTTATGAATGTTTTTAAAACATTCAGTTAGTTTATTGCTTATCATTTTTATTATAACCAATTGCAAATTACCATAACTGAAATAATGGATCAATTCATTAAAAATGATCCGAATTTTGACAGGAGCTCAAAAGTAAGGCGTGGTGTTGGAGATGCTAAATCCGTTTATGAAGAACTTTTAAGAGAACGGCGCAAAAGAAAAAGTCAAACATTAGATGCTTTTGTCACAAAAAGGCAGAACACTGAAAACGCGGAAGGCTAACTAAATATGACTGACTTAGAATTTTATTTGTTTTTTTTTTTAAGAATATTCGTTTTGTTATTTATATTTTGTTTTTATTTTTGCAAGAAATAATAATGTGGTATTAATTTGGGATTTTAGAAATAAATGTTTGGTTTTATTTTTATTAAAAAAACATACTTTTTAAATTTAATACCTAACCGATTTCCTAGCCATCTTTCCCTAACCCCAATATTTACATGTAAAGATAGCCTCGTTTAGCGCTATTTCGCATTATGCTCTACTTTGATGGAAAGCATCCCCCGCGTTAAGCGGGGACAAGCGTCTCGAGCCAGAGCCCGGAGCCTCGGCTCCCAGAAGATTTTGGCTATGATTCAGTGACTTGGCGATGTAAAGAAAGCGATAAGTTTCTCTGCCTAGGAAGTTTATCTCATTGTTAAACATGGCGGATTTCACAACTACGCTTTCCGTTTTCCTTTAGAAAAATGTATCGATTTAGTATTGTTATATTTTTATAAATATAATAAATTATTAGTTAATTCATCGGGAATATAATTTCTTTGTATTATAAAAACAATGGATGTGTGTGTATTGCGTTTACATGATCTTTTCCTCTCTAAAGATTAAATGACTTAGTATTGTTATATTTTCGTAAAAATAAGAAAGAATTTGTTTATTAATTCATTGTGAATATAATGCCTATGCATTATTAGAACTATTAATTATTTATTCATAAATAATTTACTATTGTTTATAAATGTGTAAGTTGTTATGTTTATTAAACAGATTATGCATAATCAAACATAAACCCTTTTGACATTATTGCAAACAAAGTAGCTGAAAAATATTTTATACGAAGTTTCTACTTAAGAATTTTATTTTTTGAAATTTATTTAGCTTGATATTTTGATTTATCTAAAGGAAGAGAAGAATTGTAGTTAATATTATATGATTCATTGTTTCTTTACAAAAATATTTCTCCTAATTCAGATTCTTTATTTTAATCACTGTTCAAATTCATCACCATCATGAGAACAGTATATTTTTTCATCAAATACATCCTCACTGGGTACCTTCTGCTGAAATAGTTTTCTTCGAGAACTCATCTCTTTCATTTTCAGTTAATTTTATATTTGTACACTATTCTTTAGAAGTAAAACTGCTAACAAGAATAGGAAAATAATCTGGAGCTCAAAATTGAGCTGCTTATGAAAAAAGTTTTGAAGCAATATTTGTGGCTTTGGGCACGGAGTCATCCCAATGTTATATGAATTCTGAGAAATTTAGTGAAAAAAATTTATTTAGTTTCAACCTCAGTTTTTTACATACGATATTTTCTTCCCATTTATATTTATAATATCTTTATTAAAACACAAAAATCAGAATGAAATGTTATACTGAGTGTCTTTTTATTCATATAAATGAAATTTATAAATTTTCCCGTTTTTAAAGAATATAAACCTTTTTGTATTTCAAATAAATGAGTCGCATTCTTAAATTGATTTACAGATGTTCAATATTTACAACTTGTGATGTATCTTATTTTGAATTTTTAATTTAAAAAATAGACAATGTACACACTAAATAGCAAAATATTTTTTATTCAGCGGTTTTTTTATTGAAATTTATATTACATACAAAGTTTATTAAAACAAATCATGTGTGCAAAAAATGCTTTAAACAATTTTTATTTTGAATTAACAGATATTTTCATTTTGGCTTTGGAAAAAAGATTGAGATGCCAATTTATAATTAAAGCACGATAGTGTCAAAAACAATTTAGTCAAATTAATTTTATCATGGGAATACAGAAATAAGAAGGAAACGTGATACAAACAAACAAATTTGGTCTAAATTTTTGTGCGAGGTTTCTAGCAAAAGCCATTTACCTCAGTGTAGAGAATTTGGGGGTCCATAAGATATTGTTTACAGAATAGAGGAGGAGTTGAACATAGTACATACTGTCTAGAGTCCCTTCCTGAAAGATAGTGCACTTATCTTGACCCAGCTGGCTCAAAAAAGTGCAGAGCAAGAAGTTTACAATAATTTCAATATACAATTCTTGGGTGCTATTTAGCACAATCAGAAAACATTTCAATGCACACATTTAGTAGTTTTCCTTAACTGTATTTTACAGGATTATAGTGTTAACACAATTTTTACACAGTTGATCTTGATAATACATAACATAGTTGGGATTACAGATTTAGTAATAATAACAAATTTAATTATATATTTACAATATAAAGTAATTTACATTATTTTCGGGTAGTACTCCCATGGGTAAAAAGTGAGTGCATGATGATAATAGAGTTAAATTTGTGTCAGACATAATAATAACAAAATTTAAGTACTATACAATAAACATGAGATGAGAGTATAAAATCAGAAATCAGAGGTTTTCTAATCCGAGTTTGGGCCTTAGCACCGCTCTGGGTCTGTGTAAGTTTTTAAAGTGGTTAAAGTCATAATTAGGAATGTTTTGTATACATCTGTTATCAATTTTATAAAGTTTTTCATAAAAATTTAGAGCTAGGTTTTTGATGTATTTATTGAGAGTGATAATGCCTAGATTATTCCTGATTAAAGAATTTCTGAAGTACCACTCAGCATTACTAATTAATCTCAGAATTTTGCTCTGTTGAGCCTCGAGTCTAGTTAATGAAGTGACACATGCTCCACCCCAGATCTGTGATGCATAAGTCATTGTGGGTCTCAGATAAAGCTTGTAGATTAAAATTTTATTTCTTATGGAGAGTTTTGATTTCCTAGCAATTAAAGAATATAATATGGTCGTTTTAGTTCTAATTTTATTTATGATACTATTGATCTGGTTCTTCCACGTGAGCCTTCTATCTAGGATCACTCCCAAATATTTGGCCGTGTTTTCCCAGTTAATTTTTTCCCCGTAAAGCTCGAGTGGTTTGCACCTATTAATCTTTCTAGTGAACATGATTGCAGTGCTTTTGTTAACATTGATTTTGATTTTCCATTTTGTGAGCCATTTTTCAATATCTTTAATGTGGTTGGTGAGGTTTTTATGTATGATATTAAGATCTTTACCTGAAGACAGAATGGCTGTATCATCGGCGAACAGTGCAAGCATGGTGTGAAAATTCTGTGGGATATCGTTAATATACATATTAAAAAGAAACGGTCCTAATAGGGAGCCCTGGGGAACCCCAGCCTCAATGGTTTTCTTTGTAGAAAGTGAACCTTCTATCCTAACCTGGAATGTTCTGTGTTCGAGGTAACTCTTAATTAGTTTAACAAGATAGGGGGGAAGTTGTTATTAATAAGTTTGTACAGTAGACCCCAATGCCAAACTCTGTCAAATGCCTTTTCCACATCTAAGAAAAGTGCTCCAGTCGAGCATTTGTCTCCTAGGGAGGCTGAAATTTTTTCCGTTACTCTTAAGAGTTGGTGGGTCGTTGATAGTTTGGCCCTGAAACCAAATTGATGGGGGATGAATAGGTTGTTTTCTTGCTCGTGTTGTTGAAGTTTAGTAAGAATGAATTTTTCAACTAGTTTAGCTAACGATGGTAACAGCGAGATAGGCCTATAGCTAGTTGGGTCTTTTGGGTTTTTGCCCGGTTTCCTAATTGAAACAACTAGAGCATTTTTCCATTGCCTGGGAAAATATCCAATATTTAGGATATCGTTAATAATATCAGTGATATAACAAATAGCTACTATTGGAATTTGCCTCAGCATTTTGTTATTAATATTATCATCTCCTGGGCTCTTTTTGGGTTTCAGGTTCATAATGATGTTTTCAACTTCAGAGGTTTTGATCAATTCGCTTATAGGAATTACTTGGTGGGTGAAGTTATTAAAATAATTGTTAACTGTTTGTTGTACGAAGTTTTGATGAGAGATCTCTCCAATGTCATTTAATTTGAATTGTTTTTCTAGGCTGTTAGCAATTAATTCTGATTTTTCAGTGTTTGTCTTTGCGATTGTGACGCCATCTGTTAACACGGGGAAGAACTGTTTGGGAGAATTTATTTTCTTTGCGGCTTTCCATAACGATCCATCTTGGGAATCTAAGTTAGTGAGATATTCGTTCCATTTGTTTTCATTGTGTGAGTTGATTTCTAGTCGAATTTTATTCTTTAATTCGTTAATTTTCCTTTTAGTGGTAGGGAGTTTGTAAATGTTATATTGCTTTCTTAGCCTGTTCCTTTCCCTTATAAGTTCTATTATTCTGATAGGGAGATTAGATGTGCCTTTGATAGTAATTTCAAATTTACTTAAATCTCGTGCCTCCTGCAGGACGTTGTTAATAAAATTTACTTTATTGTCAATGTCAGTGGGGGTGACCGCGCTGTGGTTGGGGGCATTGGAGAGTTTATTATTGACGGTATCTCTAAATTTCTTCCAATTTGTTTTAACCTTAGTATGTTTGACTGTTGGGTTAATCACGTTTCCAAAGTGAGCCATGACCGGGAAGTGATCCGAGGGTAGGTCTTCAATGGTGTTTAGTTTGATGGGGATAGGGGAATTTTTACATAGCATGAGGTCAATAAAATTTCCGAATCTTCTGCCATAGTGAGTAGGTTTGTCGGGATATAAAATATTAATATTTAGGGCATTTGAGATATCATATATAATTTTTCCCGTTTTGTTTCGGTATTGGCAGTTCCAGTTTTGATGTTTGGCATTGAGGTCCCCTGCAAGGATGATATTATTGTGAAGATTAATCAGTTTATTAATATCATTTTCAATGGGATTATTATGAGGAGGTATGTAAATAGAAGCAATGCTTATGTCAAGGTTGGAGTTTACATGTATTTGGATAATAGTGGCCTGAGTGTACTCAAGGGTTGGTGTGGGGATGTGTGAATGAGATATCTTATTTTTAATTAGGACTGCAGTTCCTCCCTGGTTTGCAGTATGGTCATTTCTGTAGCTAGAGTAGTTGGGAATGTTAAATCTATTATTATTAGTCAGCTTCGTCTCTTGGAGTAGTACTATGTCAGGACAGTGATCCCTAATGAAATTTTTGAACTCAGCTATTTTAGATAGAATGCCATTGGCATTCCAAAACATAATGCTTAAGTTTAATTTATGGGGTCTGGTCATTATTGTTACTATTTGCCCCTAATGCTTTCAATAATATGTGCAGTTTATCAGTAGGATGAGATGCTTTTTCCATTACTGGTACAGCATTTAAAAGATTAGGGAAGTAAGAAAGTATTGTGTTAATTTCATTTAGTAGTTTAATTATGTTTTGCATATTACCTAGATTTGTTAAATCAAGTATGGATTGAGGTGGTTGGGTAGCAGTATGATTAGTGGGGTTTCCTGAAACTATTTGTGCAAATGACATCCCAGATCTAACGGGATTCGAACTTGTAGCATTATGATTATTTGTAATGGTTCTCTTTTTATTGTTTGGGTTCTTCGGACAACCAGCATAAGAGGCCGTGTGGTTCCCGCCGCAGTTGCAGCACTTAGGGATTTCAATTTTGTCTTGTTTACATTCGCGAGTCATGTGATTTAGACCACATTTGACACAATTTGGTTTCAAGAAACATACAGTTGAATTGTGGCCGAACTGTTGGCAATTATAACATTGTATTGGGTTTTTATTTATATATTTTTCGGTTTTAACTATAACATTTAGTATCTCAGTTATTTCAAATATTTTATTCGCCATTTCATTATGTTTGAGCGTTATAAGGAAACAGGGGATGGGGTTTTTTGTTCTATGCTTTTTCATCACAGCAATTTTTTCAACTTCGAACCCTCTATCGTTAAGTTCTTCATTAATTAGATTAATGGGGGTGCTTGGATGCAGTCCCTTAATGACTGCTTTTATAGGTTTATACTTGTTGTAATTTAGGACTAGGCATTCTACATTATTATCTGTTAAATATTTAGTAATTGCTCTATGAGCATCTGAACTGGTAGGAAAAACCTTTAGGAATTCCCCACTAAGTTTCGCCGTTAGATTCGTGTCGAAGTTGTTTTTTAAAGTTTTTATTAGCATGTTATAGTTCGTTTCAAACTTAATATGGATGGGGGGATTTTATCATTTGCTTCTTGAATAGTAGGAAAGGTATCTACGTTTTTGTCGTCAATGCTTAGTGCACTAAATCTGTTTACCTCAATAGGTGTTGGTTGATTAAATATTTTGGGTACACTGGCAGTCTTTTTGGGTTTCTGGAATCCCTCATCATCAGTTTCAATTGTTTTTGTTCTTTTATGTTTGATTGGTGGGGGACTTTGCATAACACCCTCACGACTAGTGGTGGGCATATTAGTGTTAGTAACAAAAACATTATCATTTATTGGATTTTCATTCAGGATTGGAGGGTTACATTGAGGATTAACATTAGTTGCAACATTTACCTCCTTCAAGCTAGTGTTATCATTAGGTTTGCACATTTTACTATCATTTTTGTTATACATATTATTTACAGTATGATTATCAAAACCTTCAGAATCAGATGAGTATACATTTTTGCTATTTTTACTAAGAGATTTAATAGTTTTAACGTTAGCATTTCTATTAATGTTTTTCCTTTTAAGTTTATTTTTATTACCTTTGGTACTATTAACTGTATTAACATTATCATTACAATTACTAGATACACTGTTAGGAATATTTACATTATTTTTAAGCATAGTGTTGTCAAATAAATTATCATCATGCAAGTCACAATTGGAAATTAAACAGTAACCCATTTGGGAGTACTTACCCATAAGCATTTGAGAAGCTTTGAACGCCTCTTGGTATATTCCATAATGGTAGTTCCAGTTATTAGGGTTCAATCCTTCATACATATTCATCATGGGCGTTTGAGCCGATGCACAAATAACCAAGAGCTGACTGCTCTTTTTCAGGTCACATAGTATTTTACATCTCTCGATCTTAGTGATCGGCACACTTGGGTCAACTGCGATTAGTTGATCGTAATTAGGAACGTAGCTTTTGATCATTAGCGAATAATCCATGTTGGGGTAGCACACATTTTGCACATCACTTATTTCACACACATTATTTGTAGATTTACGAACACTCACATTTTTTGTAGATACACGATCACTCGCGCTTTTTGAAGACACACTTTCACTCACGTTTGGTAAGGCACATTTTGCTTCACTGGTACTGGGTTGATTTAATTGCTGGCCCTTAACAGGGCCTTCTGGCCCAGGGCTTAACATAACACTCTGGGTCTTTTCAGCATCAGCGGCCAGCACTTGTTTAACTCGCACATCCTTACGGGAAGCACACTTGGTATAACGCTGTACTCCTTCTCCGCAGTTATCTCCGCCAGGTTGATTATCCGAGGTCAGGTCCTGAAATTCCATAACATCTCCATTTTGTTCAGTAGTAGTCGTAGCATAATGACTATTTCCCGAACTAGGAGGTATAATATTTCCTTCAGCATCAGCAACATCCATGTTTATCGGTGCGCCATTTTCAGGCATCACACCACCGAGGGATAGAAGGGAAGGACCGCCAGCTGCGGCCATCCGTCAACGCCGATCAGTAAGAACCGGTTCGCAAACTCAGGAGGAAGTAGAAATCACGTCCGCACACTACGACTGCTCAGAGCAGAATGGAAACGTGAATATGCAATTCACACTTCTTTGTTACTTTCATATTATCACATCCACCTTATCTGCGAAAAAATAAATGTCTTCAGCACCATATAAAATACAAATAAAATTGTTATCTATTTCTATTTTAAATATGGTGCTAAGATATAAGCAAACTATTCCGCTTTTCCTTCATATTTCGAAAAAATATTAAAACTTGCAAACATATATCAACAAATCGACTAACACGAAACTCGTTTCAAATTAGACCCGGGAATAAGAAAACATAGGGTTACTAATATTAAGTCTGAACAATAGTCACATTTTACACCGCCACATTATTGCAACTACTCTCTTCATTCTCCATTTGGAGCCGATGTTCCGGGCCCAGTCTCGAGACGCTTGTTAAACGGGGTCTTACTGTACTTACATTCGTAATCGCATATTTGCAATTACTAACACTTAGACTCAAAAAGAAGTAACCTCCACACTGATCTCAATTAGAGATGGCCGTTATTTAAAGGAACAGTTATTTAAGAACCGTTATCAACAAATAACCGTTTAATAAATAACGCGTTCTTCAAAAATTATGTTATTTAGATAACGTTTTTCTTTTCCTTAACTGCTGAAATCGTTCCTGTAATGGTAACTTCTCAAAGTCGTTACGGTATTGTAGAACGTTTCCACATTATGTTATTTTGTAGCGTTAAAGCTGTTCTCGTTGTTTTGTAACGTTAAAGCTGTTCTCGTTGTTTTGTAACGTTAAAGCTGTTCTCGTTGTTTTGTAACGTTAAAGCTGTTCTCGTTGTTTTGTAACGTTAAAGCTGTTCTCGTTGTTTTGTAACATTAAAGCTGTGCTCGTTGTTTTGTAACGTTAAAGTCGTTATCGTTGTTTTGTAACTTCCGTAATATTAAAAATATTCTCGTTGTTTTGTAACTTTAAGGCCGTTATCGCTATTTTAGAATTTCCGGAACTTTAAAGCCAAAATCGTTGTTTCGCAACCAAATTTTAAGTTGTTATTACGTTGTTTTGGTTTCTAACATTGACATTGAGTTTTCTCGGGAACACATTCCAAGCTTTTGCTTGGCCCGTTGCGTTGCTTAGCAACTAAGAATGTATACTTTTCGGTTCCACACTTTGATGAAGGAAAGTTAACTGAAAAGCGGATGCATGAATAAATATATTTCATTTTAAAAGAGATTAAAACATTTGTAAAAATGGGGATTTTTAAAAATACATTTTATGTTAATATTTTACGGGCATTTTATTTATTTTCAGCCTTTATTTATAATTATTTTTTGTGAATTTTAGCAAATTTTTCATTAAACTGAAACATTTTTTTAGAAACTTGAAACTATGCTCGCATATCAAAGCAAACGTGAAATATTTTAAATTCAATTTCAAATTTCGGGAGTTAATTTTTATAAATTAAAAAGATTAAAAGAAGAAACTAACGTACCATTCGAAAAAATTTGGATCAATCTAATAATATATATTTATAATTAAATTTGAAATTTACTTTAAGAATTAATATATTGTAAAAATAATTTTTTGACACTTATAATTTTTTTTATTTATTGAAAAAGCATCATCATAATTTATTAAAATTAATTTATATAAATAAAATTTTAATTATTTTAAATGATAATATATTTGATTACATTAAAATAATATTCTTAATGTAATAATTTTACAGTCCTAAAAATGTATTTGATGTACTGGAATAAAAGAATTGCATCATATTTCTTGTAGAAAGCCAGTTATAAAATTTGTTTTGAAATAAAAAGTATTATTGTTGTTAAGTTATTAAGAATCATGATAATAAATGTTGCAATGTATATAATTATATTAAATTAATTCATGTATATTTGTAAATGTAGTTGTATTTATTTAATATTTGAAAATAAAATCACAGTAAAATTAATATCCTACATATTGCAGCTGCAAATTCTAAATTTTCCTCATTTATTTTTCAGGTTAAGTTGTAATTATGAGGAAAAAAGTTGTTCATAAAAGATCTTTTCTGTAGTTTCATTCCTATCTAATTTCAATATAAATCTTTAAATATAATTAGTTCTACTCATGCCATAGAGTTATCTCTTAAGGCCATTGTGAACCGGACAGTTTACAATAAACATTTGAGCAATATACATTTTACTAGCACATTGCAAATTAAGTTACCATCTAAATAAAGAATTTTTTGTTAGTATCTTCAACTCAATGGCAGTAGTTTTTGTTTAAAAATTAATGGAATACATTTCTTTATCGTTTGTAGATGTTTCATGTCTCTAAAAAAGATCCACACAATGAACATTTATTGAGGATGCCAAATATTGGTGACTTTTGGGTCCTTTTCCTGCAACTTTTATGTGTATACGTGTACTCTTCTTTATAGTGTAGCTTTTTGAAAATGAATGACATTTTTATGCCAACTAGATAACTTTATTAGAATTATACAAAAAAATATTTAATAGAAAATAATATTATTTAAAAGGTAATGAATAATAAAAACTAACAGAAGTTCTAAACGTAAAAATATCAGTCCTTACATCTTATTGTAGAAACTTCAATAATAACTTGACTGTTGAAAGTCAGCGTAATGTTTAGGAGCTTTGTTCACTTCGATCAATTATTTGATGCTTCTTTACCAACGAAATATGATAAAGAATGTAACTAGAGAAATACAAAACTTATTATACTAATATATGTCCTAATGAGCACAAACTTTCAATCAAAATTTTCAAGCAAACTAAAATACTTTGATAACCCATATACTTTGACACTTAGCTTCTACAAATTACTTTTATTTTCAAACAAGCAAAAAAAAAAAAAAAAAAAAAAAAAATGGAGAACAATATCCAAAGTTGTTGATTTTTTCTTAGTACAAATATGATTTTATGTATAGTAAATTATTTAAAAAAGGAAGATCATGTGAAAACACCTCTGAAATGAATCAAGAGTCCGAGAATACCTAATAATAAATTATATAAATAATTATTTTCATTAGAAGTATAAATAATAAAATGAAAATTTAAAACATTGTTTTACAATTTTGAAGCAAATATAATTCGAATTGCAGAATAACATTTATATTCATAATTTAGGTCTAAATTATATTTCTTTTTTCCCTTCTTTAACACTTCTGCTAGGCCATAAATGAAAAAAGCGCAAATGATCTTCTAGATAAATATTAAGAGTAAAGTATGAAAGAATGCAGGTTGGATACCATATTACCATAGCAAGTGACACATATATTTTTCAATACAAAAATTGAATTCTCACACTTTTAAAATATTTCAAAATTTTAAATTCTATTAAATATTCCTCCACTGAGAATATCTGTGTGAGATGGCAAGAATCAAGAATCAAATAGTAAAACCAGAGCCTTTAGCAGCGAAGCTGCTTTTACTCTTTCATCTGAAATAGTATGTCGTGGAATGAGAGGAAAAAGTGGCGAGTGGGAGGAGTCATGATAGTAGAAGGAGAGGAGGAAAGGGTCCGGGGAAAGCGGACGGTCTCTGATTGGTCGGCATCAGTTGAGCCGGCAGTCGAAAAGAGAGTGCGAATTCTGAAAAATTATTTTTAAATAAAAACAACTTTACAGGGGCAAATGAGAAAATCTCAATCTAGTTTATCAGATATAAGTAAATAACAAAAGTAGCAAAAGCTAATCCAAATAATTGAAATTAGTAAGAAAATTCCGAATATATAAGTAAGCACTGAATATAAGTAAATGCAATATGTACAGTAAAAGAACAGAATCTAGATTAAAATATATACAAGAATTAAAATATATACAAGAGTACTGAATTATGGAACTACTGTTGACAGGCTAGACATTGTGGCGTCGCTAAGATAATGCGCTGCAATGGGTCGTAGTTTAATATCATCAGATGAGTTAATGCAATTAAATAATTCATTAAAATTTGCTTCTGAGCAGTTCTCGGCTTTGTTGAAAAAGTTTATGTTTCTCTTCGCAAAGTATTGTTCAAAAGTATCCAATTTTAAGTCTCTTCTAATGGCTGAGTTCTTTAGGTATCTAGGGGCTCCAAGAATATTTCGCAGAGTTTTGTTTTGGAATCTATTGAGTAAGAGCATCGTTGATTTATCTATTGTACACCAGGCAGGTGAGGCGTAGGTGAGGATGGGGAGTATCATAGTAGTATATAGAAGTTTTTTCATCTTTACATTCGTTTTGCTATTATAGCCCATAATGGGTCTAAGTTTGAATAACATTCCTTTGGCTTTGTTGATGATATTTATGACATGAGGTTTCCATTTGAGGTGTTGATTAATAGTAAGGCCCAGATAATTTGCATTGTTGACTATGGGGATTTTTTCACTGTACATTAACAGATCAGATGTTCTATTACTTCTAGTATATGGTCTTTTAATGATGATAAGGTTAGATTTGCTTGTGTTTATTTGGACTTTCCATTTGGAGCACCATTCTTCTACTGTATTTAATTTTTCTTGAAGTTTGCAGATAGCATGTTCAATTGATCTTGATTTAACTATTATGCCAGTATCGTCAGCATAATATGCTGTGATACTATTGTGGTCCATTCTGTTAACAGGGAAATCGACTGTATAAAATAGGTAGAGGATCGGTCCTAGAATGCTGCCCTGTGGAACTCCGGCCTTGATGTTTCTCTGTGAGGAAAGACATTTATTGTTTCTTATGAAGAATGATCTGTTTAGTAGGTAATTTTTAATGAGTAGTATCATGTGAGCATTGAAGTTAAGGTTTTTGATCTTATAAATGAGACCTTCATGCCATAGTCTATCAAATGCTTTTGCGACGTCAAGCATCACAAAAGCAGAATTTTCTTTATTCTTTAACCCTCTGCTGATGAATTCGATGATTCTAAGTAGTTGCTTAGTGGTACTGAGTTCCCTGCGGAAACCATACTGCTCATTTGGAAGTTTGTTCATGTAAATTTGAAGACGATTATAAATGATTTTTTCAAAAAGTTTTCCCAGTGATGAGAGGAGACTGATAGGGCGATAATTGTTTGGTATAGTGAGATCTTTATGAGGTTTGGGGATCATGATAATAATGGCTTCTTTCCAATTTTGCGGGAAGTAGCTGAGATGAAGGCATGAGTTGAATATAAGCGAAAGTTGATTGATAATATTGTCCGGAAATGATTTAATCATTTTGTTTGTAATGCAGTCCTTGCCAGGTGATTTTTTAATATTCAAGCGTTTAATTATAGCACAAAGTTATTCAGAGGTGGTGGGTTCGAGTCCCGAGTCATCTAAGTTAGTTCTATAAATTTCCCTGTAGGTATTATTGATAATTTCTTCAAAATTTTTATCGGTTTCAGTGTTGTTTAATTTAAACTGGTCCTCCATGCTGTCGGCAAAGGCCTCTGCCTTTTCAAAATCTGTATAGACTAACCCCCTTTCACCTAACAGAGGTTTGCAGGTTTGAGTCCTGTGCTTCATGTTTCTGGCTATTTTCCAGACGGAGTTATCTTCAGTATTCAGTGATTTAATCATTGCTTCCCATTGTTGGTTCTTATGAATAGAGCATTTTTCTTTAATAAGTCTATTGAGATTGTTAATTGCAGTTTTATAGATAGGGTTGAGCGTTTTCCTGTATTTTTTCCTGATGCGATTTCTGGTTTTAATTAGTTCTCTTGTTTCTTGAGGAATCTTGTGATAATTATGTATGTATTTAACCTCCTCAGTGGCTTCTTTTAGAGCTGTGGATAATTCTGTATTTAGTGATTGAATAGAGATATCAATGTCTATGGTGTTATTAATGACAGGGGCAGTCCAGTTTCTAGTGAGTAAGATATTATGGAAAAGGTTCCAGTTTGTTCTATTGGTGGTGGTGGGAGTAGTAATTTTGCTAATGTTGATCGGTAGATATTGTCGGGAGATGATCTGAGCTCAGGTCATTGCATACATCAGAAGCAATGTGGAAAGTTGGTGTTTGTTAAGATGATGTCCAGGATATCAGGGATTTGTGCTTGAAAAGTTGGGTAGTAGGTTGGTTCCATAGGGGAGAAGACTTTAAGTTGATTATTGTTGATTAATATCACACAGTTGTCTTGCCATTATTGTTGGTTGCCCTGCAACCCCAGTGTCTGTTTTTGCAGTTGTAATCTCCTAAAGAGATGGTCTTGTAATTTCCAGAAAATAGGTGTTCGATATCTTTCTGTGTTAATTTTCTATGTGGCGGGTTGTAGACTGCCGAGAATTTAATGTTCAGTGCCAGCATTGAGTTCAGTGATCACTGAGACTTCCTCATAGCCTTCATCATTTTTATTGCTGTATAGGGTTGATGGAATAGCTCTTTTAACATAAAGAATCACCCCACCTCCCCTATAGTGTAATCTGTTAGTGACATAAGCTTTGTAGTTATTTATGTTATAATTTCGACTGCCATTAGAATGAGTCTCTGTGACAGCACAGATGTCCAGGTCTTTACTTGTGATAAAGTTTTTAAACTCCTCAAATTTGTTAGCAAGGTTGTTGGCATTCCAGTTTCCAATTTGCAGTAGTTCTAGTGAGATGGAATTATTACTCATTATTTGGGTGTTGGTTTTGACTATTAATTTGTTGCTGGTTAATGGCTTGCATTACTCCAGATTTTTGGATATAATTAACTATGAGTTTTAGTTGATCTAGTATGTTCTTTGCCTCTTGTATGGTGTTGTTGCTGGCAGCCTGTGCATAAGTTTTATTTTCCACAACTACTCCTTTAGTGATGCGAATAGTGGTGTTATCTTTGGTTTTAGTTTTCGTTGCTTCTATGAAAGTCTTGCATCCTCTAAAGTTCGCAGGGTGGTCCCCTTGACAGTTCGCACATTTAGCTGGAAGATCTTTACTTTTCGTGCATAGGTGTGTAAAATGGTTTTCTCCGCACTTAACGCAACGCGGTTCGTGCTTACAGAGTCTTTGAGAGTGGTGTAGGTACTGGCACCTATGGCATTGCGTAGGGCCTCCTCGGTTTTTATATTCTTCAATGCGTACTCTACATCTGCCTATGTATTGTAACTGATAAATTTCTTTAGCTCTGTTTGTTTTAGGCATAGAGATAAGAAAGAGCGGAAGTTTCTGGGTTTCTCCGTTTCTACGGCGAGTCATCTGGACAATGGAGCTTACAGTAAAACCTTCTTCAATTAGGCAATCGGATATGTCGGCTATTTCCGTATCGTGTGGAAGGTCACGTATAACCACTTTAAGTGGTTTATCTTCTGGTAGGAGGTAGGTATGATAACCCGCCTCTATTTTTTCAAGGATTTTGATGGCCGATCTGTGGGATTCGGCATCTGAGAATTTAATTTTCAACTCATAGGAGGATGATTTTGCCGTATATCCAGTAAGTTTGGCGTCTTGAAAGAGTTTATCAAGGGTCTTCCAGGAGAATTTTTTGTCTCTGATGACAATTGGTGGAATTTTCCTCGAAGCCTTAGCCATGATGTAGGGATTTTCATTTTCATGGTTTTCTGATTGGGAGTGCTCGCTAGTGGACGGGATATCCTGCTTTGCTTCTTCGTCAGCAATTGTATGTTGTAGTTTTTTATTTTTCGCATCAGCAGTAGAGTCTTCTATGAGTGTTTTCTTTGTTTTATTGGGTGGCTGTTGGTGTTCATTTATTTTTCGAGTTCTCTTAACTCGGTTTTTGTTTTGGTTATTTCCTTGGTTATCTTCCGTGTTGAGAACGTCAAATTTATTTTGCGTCGGTATTTCCTGGTTAATGACTTCCGTCATTTCGATGGAATTATCCTCTGTGGAGGGATCATCTAGTATCACATCTTTAGCTGTAGTAGTGGCTTCTTTAGTGATATGCTTTGCAAATGTGCAGAGCTTTCCTCAAACAATTTCTTTGTCTTCGGAGGTGAATTCATTTGAGTTTGTGATGTCATTCAACATGTTGCAGACTTCATCTAGCCTGGCAAACAGTCGTTCCAGCATCATTTTTTGAGTAGCCCTAAAGGCGTCCTGTCCAGTGGGTAAAGTAGATTCCATAATCAGATCGAGATATCAAAAGAAGGGATAAGAGAGAGTCTCCCCTAGCCAGGGGAGAACAAAGAGCGAGTTAGACCGCCCAGGGACTCTGAGACAGAGTGTGAGCTACTGGTCTGTTGTAAATGGAACTAAAATTACCAGAAATTGTCCTCAGGGACCCAGAACTCAGTTAGCTAGGTGTGAGTAGTCGTATGACAGTAGGAAAGAATCCTTAAATGCGGCACCCGAAGGAGTATTCACATTAAAGGAGAGACGGAGAAGAAGACCTTCCTGAGAGAAAGCATAACACCTAATCTCTTGATGCAGTCGTAATGCGATCTTGTTCGATCTTGTGACTGGTAATTTAGAGATTTTTTTCAGCCCGTGCAATCCGAATACTCTGATGTACTGTATTTCACAAAAGTAAGATGGCTTAGTGAAGGATGTGTTTTTGAGCGAGTTTGGCAATTGAAAGACGACATTGTAACGTTCTCCAATGAGAAGCAATGTTCTGCCGAGTGAAAAATGATAGAAGAAACAGAATAGTTTTTTGCATTTCGTATTTTTCACAGATTTTCTTCGTCGTAAGAGCAATTTGAATGTCAAGGATACAAGGGAAAATTTATTTATTGACGGTATCTGGGCCCTTCTCAAAGTTTTTAAACTAAAACTTAATCTTTTTGATGCGCAGATAGATAAGAGCGATTCGTTTCATTTCCCGAGGTCAAATTCAATATTGTCAGTAAATTAGGAGAATATTAAAAATTATAAAGAGGGCTTGAAAAAACTGCATTTTGAGTTCGAAAAGAGATTTCAATAATTCAGTGCTATTCAAACAGTATTGGAATTTTTACCACGCATTTCAACATAAGCTGGGAAACAATGAGGTCAGATTTGAAGCTGGAATTAATTAATTTACAATCTAACAATTCTCTTAAGGAGCTGTTTCTAAATATACCTAAATTAGAGTTTTACAATCATTATCGAATGTAAGTTTCCCAAATTTAGTATCACACTCCCAGAGAGAAAATCAATGCTATCTTTGCATCATCTTATATATATGAACAAGTGTTTTCATTTAAGGAATTCATTAACTAAGCATTCTAAATAAAGACTACTATCATATTCTTCAAAAAATAAAGATGCGCTTAAAAAATTCAGATATAGCAGTCTAAGATTTCCTCCGCATTTCTCTGGTTGGTCATAGATTCATTTTCAAAAACAGAATGAGTTCACGTGTAATGGTTCATAGAGCTATCCACATCGTCAAATCTATGTTATAAAAATGATCTCATTCCTAGTATTTAAGGAATAATTTCATATATTTTTGATTCCTTCGACTATTTAGCTCCCCACCCTTAAGATATTTATAATCGCATGTAAAATTAAGTTTCAAATCATTAATAATGAGAAAATGAAACCATTGCTGTACGCTGATATTCTGATGTTCTTAAAATATATTAAAACGATTAATCTTATTTTTGCAAAGAAGGTAGACACATAGGTTTGACTTTTTGATATATGTGCTTGCAACATTAAGTTTTGTGTCCATCATTTGAAATGACGTAATAACCTCTCTGGAGACAGCAAGTGCTGCATTGCATTCTTACTGTGACGAACAATTATTTTCGCATACCGATCTTCAGATGTAGATGTCATTTACTTATGATTTCTGACTTCTTACAACAGTTCAATCTTTTTAAAAATATTTCCATAAATTAGAGACTATATAAATAATTAGTTTGAAACATTTATACACCTCTTGGCTTTCATAATTGAATGTTCAGCCAATAATTTGCCAAAGCACAGATTTTTCTGAATGTAGTTAAAAGCTACAATAAATTCAAATGATAAAAAAGTGAATATTAACAAACCCAAAGTTATATTCTGTGTTTCAAATTTTCACTTAGATCTATATTTGGATATCATAAAACATTTCATTTCTTTCAGATAGGATTTTGACGTTTATTTTCTCCTCATTCTTAGGAATTGCAGATCAGATTAATTGGACGTTTCATAAAATATCATTAGTTTTGTGTATTTGGCAAGAGATTTGGAGATATTTGTAATATCAATGCGAAATGATGTAATAATATGAATTCTTATTTTTGAATCATTCTTTTTAAAAAAGAAACAAATTTGGAAAATAACTCTCATCTTTAATATTAACTTTGTTTAAAGCAACATTTGAGAGGAAGATTTGTCTCCCCTCAGTTTCCTCTTTCTAATTTAAAGCGGATGCCATGATAGGCGAAACTTTAAAAATCTTCTTAATGCATTATGAAATGTGTAATTGAACTGAATTTAAAATGAGGATTTTGCTTTTAATGTACTGATAAATTTGAGAATGAAATAGCTTCTTTAACAAAGATGTATATAATGTTTCCATTAAGTGAAATACACGATATATCTCATCTATCTATGGATCACATAATCCTTTGAAGAAGTTCTTGTCGGAAAGAAGCTATTTGAAATATCAACATTATACCTCCACTAATAAAAAATACAATGAATATTCTGTTTTAGCAATATTAGAAATATAAGTGCGTTTTTAAAGTTATAATGTTTAATGATATTCATATTTTATAATGTTAAATGAATAATGTGTAAATTAAAAAGGAAGGATTGAGCAATGAAAATTGTTTCAAACTAAAATAATTTTGATTTCTTTAGCTGATTTTTGTAAGCTTCCAGATCCAGTAGAAATAGAAATTAAAAGGGTTTGACTATTTCTGCGAATGAAAGGGCTTCTTAAACTCCGCGGGCTTTACTCACACATCCAAAAGCCGAGCTGTCAGCCGAATGGTTAGCGCTTTTGCCTTGGGTTCAACAGTTCACAGGTTCGAATCCCACCTTGACCATGAATGTTTGTAGTGGTCGCAATCCACTTTAAGCCGTAAGTGCCGGTCTAATTAGCCCTCGTGTGCAAAAAATGACCCTTGAGAGACAAACAAACAAAACTACACATCCAAAAAGAGGAATGCTTTCGTCCTGTCTTCTTATTTCCTTTTCGATGTGTCTGTTTCTAAACAACTGTGTTTGCTTCAGTTTAAATTTTAGAGATTTTTTGATAATTAAGTAGCATCCCCGAAAGAAAATTCTGTTTGTATAAATTTTTATTTATTATTTAAAATTGGTATCTAGATCTTTATTTAATTCATCATTATGAGATTTTACAGTAAAAAAGAGATGAAATCATTGCTAAGAAGGAGTATTTTTAAGGATGCATTTCATTATGGTATTGTAAGAGCATTTTATTTATCTTCAGCTTTTTATTCAATTTTATTTTTTCTTATGAACTTTACGGAAATTTTTATTAAACAGAAAAACATTTTACAAACTCGAAATCATGTTCAAAAGTGAAAATGGGAAATATGTTTAATTTTATAAGAAATTTGACAGAAAAATAATTAATTCTAAATTGAAAGAAATTTATATATAGTATTCGATTAAATTTAAAATATACTTGAAAAATTTGTAAAATCTAAAAATAATTATTTGATATTTTTTATTTGTTAAAAAATATCATAATTATATTAAAATATTAGTTAATATGATTAAAAAATATTATAAATAATAATATAATTGATTGTATTATAATAATTTTTATTTCATGTATCTTACAGTCCCAAAAATGCAATTGATGTATATTCCAATAAATAAATTACATTAAATTTCTTGAAAAAGACCCTTTATAATATTCGTATTTACAAAAACATTTTTACTGTCCTACCTTTTATAAGATGTATCACTATTCACTAAAAGTTTTGTTAGGTAATTAAGATTATTATTGAAATGTTTGATATTAAGTGTTGCATAATTAATTATTTTAAATTAATGATAATAAATTTGTAAGTGCATTTTTATTTATCTAATTTTTAAAATAAAATCATAAAATGAATATCTTATTTATATAATAGCAGCAAAATCTGCATTTTCATAATTTATTTTTCAAGTTATGTTTAATATTTTAAAATTATGACACAAAAATAATTTTTCTTAAAATTACCTATCTTGTAGTAGTTTTATATTCCACAATCTTATTTCACTTCATTTCTTTAATTAAAAATAACACTATTAATAAGACTTTTAATATTTAATTTTATATAACAGTAAAAGAAATTATCTGACATTTAATTTTATTTATACAAGAAATTTTCTGAATTGCCCGTTTGTAATTTTAACTATACACTAATCAGGATTTTTTAAAACAGATTGGTTTGATAATAATTGAATATATTTCTCAGTTTATATTAAAACCTTACTTTGAAATTTACACATTAAAATAGCATTTCTTCAATTAAATTTCAAACTAAGAATTAAAATTGTGCAGTGTAAGAAACATGAATCTTAAAAACTATATTTAATAAATAACTGTGTAATTCTATAGCATATATTCCTCAACAATCATAAGAAAATGTAAAGTAATAACTACTTTTTGCATGCTTAAAGTAGCAAAAGTAAAAATGTTAAGTTGGTTTATTAATTTACTTTATTTAAGCACTTATATCTCAAGATACATGCAGACCAAACAATAATAATTTAAAAAATATCAGAATATAAAATCCTGTATTTATGACAAAAAAATTTTTTTTTTTGCAAATTGTTTTAAAATTTGTAAATTTATGTGTTGTGTCAATAAATAAAGTGCATCTTAATTCTTAACTGTAGTAATGTGTTTAACTCTATTTTACGGAAGCAATTTTCATAAATTTTTATTTAAAAATACTTTTTAATTGCTAGTACTTTAAATTCATCCTATTATTACCACACATAGCTCTCCTATTTTTACTTACACATGATGAGTAATTTCCCCTGGTACAAATATTTAAGGTAAATTTCACACACAATTGAGTTACATAGAAAAGTAAATCCATGTATATGAAGTAAAATGCTATAACTTAGAAGAAAGGCAAATTCCTATATTCGAATAGTTTCTCGTAGGGGCTTAAAATTCTTTCTTATACGTGTTCTTTATTCTAAAACAAAATAATATTTTACATTTATGTTTATAAATATGTAGTATATAGTATATGAAATCTTTATGTATTCAATTTTCCTTTTATTACACTGATAATTTATATCAAACATTAATATATAATTATTAAATATAAGTGAGTTTAGTATATATCACTTGTTAAATTATTGTTAGTAAGATTTCACTACTTGAAAATTGTAAGTTCGGTACTGATGTTACCATAAACAATGATGGATGGTTCCCCTGGATATTGATTAACTAAAGTGTAATATTTATAAGTTGATAAGATAGTAAAATTAGGAAATTTCGATCAAAATTAAACTTTTTAAATATGTGTCTCTATTTAGAGAAATATGTATTTTAAGTGAATATGTTTTAAGATTTATTCGAGCAGAAGTGAAATACTCAAGAGTAATCCTTTGTGTAAAGGAAAAATCAGTTACAATTTGTAAGGATTTACAATTAAAATTACAATGAGGAATAAATTAAATTTATCTTAGGAGAAATTTAATTACATTTGATTTCAAAAATTCAAATTTAGGTGTATTTTATTACATTAACGTAAATTAATGAAGATTTTATAAATACGCAATTAAGACCTATTAAAGAAATGATGCAGACACCTTATTTAAAGATATTTAATTGAGAATACTCATAAGACAGTAAGAAAATTAAAAATCTAATATATATATAAATATATATATATATTGCAATTTTTAAAAAATATGTAAATGAAAATTTTTTTAGACTTAAATGTTGTATCTCTGTAGAATAAAGTAAGAAATTCCAAAAGAAAAATTGAGTAAAAATTTAAAAAAAATGTTTTATTTCTTTCATATAGATATTTTTGATGCTCAGTCACTAAAATTTATTCTACACATTAATTCCTCAAAAACCAGTTTTGTCACCCCACGAATGCTTTCTTCAGCGCCATTCAGAATATCAAAAAGGCCAAAGAGAAGGGTTTACTTGGAATAACTTCAAAAAACCTTATTTGATAACGCCTTTCTGAACTTGTTATTTCCTTCAAATATAACATTGAAATCTGGTTATCAAAAAATGACTGCTTTTTCCATCTCCAAGGAGTAACACTAATATTCGAAAAATTTTAGATATAAACTTCTTGAAACATTTTTTTATATTTTCCAAAAACTCCAACATTGTGCACAAAAACTTTCGAATTTTATTTTAATATTTTAATATTTTTCAAGATTCTTAAAATTAGAAAAAAATAATGATCAAATTCTTTTGGGAAAGCCGTTTAGCATTTTTTTTCCAAGTTAAAATTTGAATACATTGTTTCAACCACAACTCAAGTTTTATGCGGATGACACTGGTATTATTGTTAGATCTATATATCCAAATTTAAAAATTTCAAAACTACAAGGTGAAATTTTTGATATTGAAGATTGATGTTCTAAATAGAAAGTTGTCCTTAATACATCTAAGTTAAAACTTATCGTCATCCGTAAACATCCCATAAATATTCACCACAAATAATCAACTTTACATTTTTAGACCAATTTCAACTTTACATTTTTTGAAAATGTTAAAAAAGCTAAATACCTTGGACTAAAAAATAAATTCAAAACTCACTTGACGGTTCACATTAAATCTAAATTTTCTGCTGCTTAGACATATTATCACAAAATTATATCAATCATTGGACCCTATTCTAAATTATCTCTAAAGCTAAAACAACTAACTTCGTCCGATTATTACCAGCTTGGTGTGTTTTATCAAACACAGATATTTATTTACTATACATTCTTTACAATAAAATGCAATAAAAGTAGTAAATATTCCATTTTATGTTAAGAATAAAGATATCAGACAAGACAAAGCTGGAAGAATTAATCTAGCATATATATTAGTATCTAGCATAAATATATAAGTATTAGTATAAACTTTTCTATACAAACAAGCTTCCAAGTGCACTGGAGGAAACTTTCAAGAACTTTTTGATACTCATATTCTTCTTTGGGACGCCCAAGTCAGATCTATTGCAGTCTTTTATTCTTTGAACACAATACTATCCAAGGCTTTTTCCTAATCTTTTTTAATTTAAAACCCACCTTATAATTTAATATGCATTCATGTGTTTACATCAGATGTATGAGTAGATGCTTTTGTAGCAGGTACTCAGCATTTAAACTTCAAATGAAATGACGATATAAATATTCACACGGTATTGCATGATTGAAGACAAAGATCAGCTTCGTTGTACGAGGAGTTTATCTGTATTCTTAATAATTTACCAGGAACCAGGAACCATTTTCTGTTTTACGGAGCGCCTGGAGTAAAACTCCTATCTCCAGTCTGAAATTTTATGAATTTAAGTGGAATAACCTTTTGGTGCATTGATTTTATTGCTCCTTTTTATATAAATATGAAAAAAAGAAATAAATAGAAAATAAATAAATAACAAATAAAGTTATTTTGAGTACATTGAGTAAAATACGTGTGTATATAAATTTATATATGTATATATGAACATATATATATGTATTTTTATACATACATTTATATATATTTTTTTATTAGAGATAATGAAAGTAAAGAGAAATAAATTTAATTTCTCTGTTTCTTGAAAATAAGGAGAAAAGGTAATAAATCAAAGTAAAGTAGAAAGGTAAAAATGTTTTTATTTTATCCTATTTTATTTATTTATTTATTATTTTTTTTTTCCTTTTCCTAATAAGGAGTGAATGCGAAGGTTTTCCTTAATTTTATTTCCATTTCAGTGTAATGTTGTTCCAGGATCCATGAATCACAAGCGTCTACCCGATGGAGAAATCAGTGCAGTCCAAGGTCAATCCTCGATCACAAACGTCGTAGCTTTCCTTCCCTTTATTTATTTATTTTTTTTTTCATCCCTTCTCCTCCCCCTTGTGCTTTCATTCTTGCCTGACTTTTAGTATTGGTTTCAATTTTGTTTTGTGTGTATGTGTGTAAACTCGTCTTTTTTATTTATTTAGTTTTGGGAGGCATTTTTTAGTACTGTTTTTGGTCTTTTCCTATTTAGGTAGTCATTTATATCGTAACTTGAAAGGTTTTTGATTTCTGGATTTGTGTGTGTGGTTATTTCTGAGTAGAATTTTGTCGCTTGTTTAGTAATGAATGTTGTTAATGTTGTGATTACTGTTTCGTCTCTAATTTTTTCGTTTCTAATGTACCAGGGTGTGTTTGTAATTATCCTGAGTGTGATATTTTGTAATGCTTCGAGTTTTTGTATATTGCTCTTTGCAGCTGATCCATAAATTTCAGAGCCATACATTAAAATCGGTCTGAGGAGAGTTGTATAAATCAGTTTTTTGTTTTTGAAGTTTAATTTGGAATATTTACCAATGAGTGGATATAATTTTGCTCTGATTCCCAGAAATTTAGTTCTTATTTTTTCTATATGAGGAACCCAGGTTAATCTTTTATCCATAGTCATGCCTAGATATTCCACTCTCGGTTGCCATTTAATATTTTGATTTAGAATATTTATTTCCTTAAGGGTTTTAGTAGAGTATGTAAAGCAAATTGCTTGCGTTTTATTGACATTAAGTGTTAATTTCCATTTAGTGAACCATTTGACCACTAAGTCAATGTATGAATTTAGATTTTCAATTAGAATATTATTAGTTGGACCTCTTCTAAGTATGGCCGTATCATCTGCAAAGAGTGCAATTTTGTTATTCTTGGTTTTGGGGATGTCATTTACATAGAGTAAGAAGAGTATCGGTCCTAATTTACTGCCTTGTGGAACTCCACTTGTTATAGTTTTAGGTAAGGTTTTTTCCTTATTAAGTTCAACAATAAAGGTTCTGTTTGTGAGGTAGGACTGTATTAGTTTGATCAAAAAGATTGGAAATTTAAGGCTAATAAGTTTGTAAATTAGTCCTTCTATCCATACTCTATCAAAGGCTTTTGCCACATCCAGCATAACTGCTGCTGTGGTTTGGCCGTAAATGAATCCCTGATGTATGAATTCTGAAATCCTAAGTATTTGCTGTATTGTTGAGTGTTTAGCTCTAAAACCGAATTGTTCATTTATTAGTATGTTGTTTTTTTCAATAAATTTTTTAATAAGTTTTAATATGTGTTCTTCTGTAATTTTACTGAGTGTAGAAAGTAAGCTGATAGGTCTGTAGTTTTCTGATTTATTTAGATTTTTTCCTGGTTTGGGTATGGGTCTAACAATTGCAGTTTTCCAGCATTTAGGGAAGTAATTTAATTTTAAGATGTGATTAATGATAATAGTTAAATTTATGACATATTTAGGGGTAAGATTTTTAACCATTTTATTTGTAATATTGTCTTGTCCAGGGGCCTTGCCATTTTTTAATTTTTTTATGCTTGTGATAATTTCTTTAGGTGTGATTATGCCTGTGTATTTATTGTAAGTGCATTTTTGGAGATTATTTAGTGTGTTTTTGATGGCTCTTTCTGTATTAATATCTGTGTTGGTGTTGTTGTTAAAATGGATATAGAATTGTTTAGCTATTAATTCGATTTTATCTTTTGTTGTGGTGTATTGAGTACCATTATGTTCAAGGTTAGGAATTTTTTGGTATTGAGTTTTTAGTTTTTTTGTGGCCTTCCAGAGGGAGCCATTTTCTGCTTGAAGATTTTCAATATACTCTTCCCAGTTTTGTTGATTGTATTGATAGAGTTCATTTTTGATTTGCTGATTAGTTTGATTTAATAATTTTTTTTCATTTGGGCTTCTGGTTTTTTGGTAATTTTTTCTAATTTTATTTCTGTTTTTTATTAATTTCAAGATTTCAGGTGGAGGGGGTAATTTTTTTATTGGAACTTCTTGGGAAGATTTTTGATATGCTTTGTGTATGTTATTTGTGAAGTTGATTATTCTGTCATCCAATTCCTTTTCGGATTTGATGGTATTAAAATTTAGTTGCATGGAGTTTAATTCTTTTTTAAATTCAATCCAATTTGTTTTGGTACAAGTGGGGGTAGGTGTAGGTTGTATGTTGGTTTCGAATTCAATTTTTACAGGTAAATGGTCTGAAGATAATTCATTCAGTGTGATAGTGTTTGTGATGATAGGGGGTTTCTTGCAATGGCGAAGTCAATTGTAGTTGCTGATTTGGTACTATATCTTGTGGGAGTTGGGGGTGAAATTAGCTGAAGATCAGCATTTTTAATGAAGTTGTTTAAAATATAACCATTAATATTTGGAGTTTGACAGTTCCAGTTTTTGTGTTTACAATTAAAATCCCCAGCAATGAGGATTCTGGGTCCTAAGGAAAGCAGATTCTCTATTTCAAATGGGAAGTTTGGGTGGGTGTTTGGGGGTATGTAGATGGATGTTAGTATAAAGGGTTGTTCATGTGGGGGTAAATTTCAATTATTGTAGCTTCTAAATATTGAAAATTGGGAGTAGTGATATGTTTGTGTGTGAGGTGATTTTTAATAAAAATTCCAGTTCCCCCTCTTGGGAATTTTGGCGAGCAGTTTCTGGGTGTGTGTATGAATGTGTAGTTTGGAATGTAAAATTTTTCATTTTGCTTAAGAAAAGTTTCTTGTATGAGAATGATGTCTGGATTGTGTTCCTGTAAGAAAGTGATTAATTCATGTTTTTTGTTTCGTATACTTTGAGCATTCCATGTGATTATATTTAATTTGTTGAGTAGATTACTCATAGGTAGAACTATTGTTGAGGTTGTTTACAAAGTTAATGAACTCAAACATTTTCATAGTTGGGTCTGTAATGTTTTCCATTTTTTTATTAAATTCCTGTAATTTATTTCCAAATATTTCATTGATTGTTTTACAGAATTTTAAGATTTCTCCAAGATTGGAGAAAGCTGAGAAATTTGAATTTGTGGTATCATTGTTTGCATTTATGTTGTTTACGGCGTTTGGTAGACTTGGGAATTCAATATTTTTGTTTTGAGCTGGGTTGTTTTGGGTGATTTGTGCCCAACTTGTACCACTCCTTATTTTGTTGCTTTGGAAGGTGGGTTTGATTGTTTTAGGGGCCCTAGGGCAGTTTTTGTAGTTAGCTGGGTGTGGTCCACCACAGTTAGCACATTTTGCGGGGGTTTCCCTGCTTTTTTGACACTCTTTCGTGCTGTGATCACCAGCACATTTAAGACATTTGGGTTTACAGAAACAGTTTGATGAGCCATGGTTCCATGCCTGGCAATTAAAACATTGGTAGGCACCTGGTCTAGGCCTGTATGCCTCTACAGAAACTATTATGGAACAAAGTTCCTCTATTTTATATATGTCTTCTAAATTGTTTGTTTTATTTAGCTGTACCTGAAATATTGGTAATTTAAATTGATCTTTTGATCGCCTAAGCTGGGTTATTTTTGCTACGTTAAAGTTGAGGGCTTCAAGGTCCTCTTTTATTTCTTCAATTGGCATGTGAATGGGGAGTCCTTTGATGACAATTTTTACTGGCTTTTCTCCCAGTCCTGGGATGACAAAGTAATCAACGTTATTTAATTGTAAGTGTTGCGTGAGTTTTCTATGGGTGTCTGTGTCGTTGCATGTGACTTTGAGGTGTTCTCCTGAAGTTTTGATGCTTATGTTATTTTTTTGTGTTTTTTCTTGTATTATTTTTATTAATCTTTTAACACTTCCCGTGCTTCTTATTAATATTGGGGATGTTTTAGGAGCTTCTATCTTATTACTGTCCTGATTTTCTATCTGAGAACCGTTTGAGTTTTGTGTATTTAGGGGGGTTGAAGGTTCGATGCTGGATTTTTCTGCATTTTCTGGGTTAGTTGGTTTATTTACTTGGTTTATTACTTCATTTAATTCATCAAATTTATTTTGAACAGCTGTAGTCTGGATTATTACAGTTTTTTCTTTGTTGTTATGATTTTTGTTATTTGGTTTTTTGCTTCTATTTTTGTGTTTGTATATTTTAAATTCACCTTCATCATCTGTGGATGTTGTGTTACTCATTTCATCTTTAGATCTTTTAGTATTTTTGTTATTTGAATCCACTTCCATTATTTCACTTTCAGAATTTTGGGGATTTGTTCCTTTATTTTTTTTATTAATTTCTCCCTGAGTAGACGCTTGGTTGCTTATGTTATTGCTATTATTTGAACTAGGTAATTTTAGCATGGCTTTATCTTTTTGATTGTTTTGAGAAAGATTTTCCTTAGAATTTTTGTTTACATATTGGGATGTTTTAGTATTTGAATTCTTGGAAACCTTAGCATTACATAAGTCATTTTCATGCACATGCACATTTTCATTTGGATTTTTTAAGTTAGCATTAACATTAGGAGCATTAATAAAGTTATTGCTATTTTTTATAATAATGCACCAGTTAAGGAAATCCCACTTACCTTTCAGATTTTTGGAGTTTTTCATATTTGTTTCAATGTCCGAATTGAGGAATTGTCCGATGAGTTCCCTTTTGGAGCAGTTTTTTTCGTTAATAATGTCCTCCATCATCTTTCTGGAGTGAGCAATGCCCGTTTCAATAGTAATGATTTCTGCGTTCATTTTGAGGATTTTTATATTAATTTCCTCTTTTGTTGCATTATTGACAAAATTAAACAGTTCATCATCAATAATTTCAAGGAATTTCTCCGGAATTTCATTATTTTGGAATGTTCGAGTGTTAAGCGTTTCACAGTTCATTGACTCTTCGAGTCCTTTGTTTGGGGTCTTTACCCCTGAAGACTCCATGATAGCAGAGTTTTTTCCCGTAGCGGGAATACTTGCCGACAACGTCGGCTGAAAGGTTCTACTTCCCGTAGTAGTCCGATCGGATTGAATCACTTTTCAGAAATAAAAACACAGTTTTAATTAAGAAATATTTCCTTTGTTTATAAACAAGAATCAGCTGTACGATTTCACGTCACTAAGCCTCTTTCTTTTCCACGAGAAGACAGCCTTTAATAATTTACGAATAGAGTTACGCCCACATTCGAAAGGCGTTACTGCTATATTTTGGATGACTACCAGCTATCCAGGAAATTGCCTATATTTATGATTAATTTAGGGAGGAGCTTTTTAGTTAGAGTAGTATTCAACATGTTTAATTTTTCGATGTTCAACCGAGCAAAAGGATCCTGTATACATGGCGGTTTGTTGTGTGTGGGTAAAATTATGCACAAAATTTTCTGTTTTATATATATATATACATATTCTTCATACGTTTTTGAATTTGCATTTGTGTCTTTCAAATTTTGACAAAAGAAAAGGCAAAATGAAAAAGAGCAGACTGGTTAATTTAAAGAGGCAATGACGATTTGAAAATTTTATTTTTTAAGCATTAATATTTTTATCTCCTTTTGCATTGACTTTTAATTTTATGATAACAATAATAAAAAAAATGTCTCATTTCAAGATTGTGTTCCATTTTTTTATCAAAAAGTTTTGTAAAAATTCTTATTTCTAAACTATTTGTTCAAAGACCTAAGCTCAAATTTAAATAGTAGTGTTTCTTTTCATTATAAATTTACTAAATTTAAGAACAAGTAAATAAAAAATAAAGCATTTAAAATTTTTTACCAGCAAAGTTTTTAAATAAATGGCATTGTAATAAGCCTCTAAGGGATGCAAACAACATTTCTCAAGATGTTCCTATCCAACAATTTTGTTGAATAGGAGTAAGTTTGGTTTAAAATACGTGCGTAAATCCCTGTTTATAACCGTATTGAAGCGAAATTACGGATGTGATTTCGTTAATCACCACCTTCCCAAAAAGTTGAAACGATTTCATTGTATGTTATTATTTGAATTATATTTTTCTGGTTGAAATTGATTGTTAAAAAAATGATTTTATGCTTTTACTTGGAAATACTTTTTGCTACTTAATAAAAAGTAATTTAAAAATATGATAATTTTAATCTCTTAAATTCTTTATTCATCACATGAGTAATATTTAAAATTGATTACACGTTATACTATGTAAGTGAATATATTATTAATTTGAATGATTATTATCATGATTATTTAAAATATTGTGTATTAAAGGGAATAGAAAATGTGAAATATTTTAGTAAATGTGTTAGGATTTTTAAACTAATCAATTCTTAGAAAATTTATAATATAAAAACAGTTAATTTATATAAAATGATTTGATAAGCGATTCAATGTATACATTTCGTATAATTTAAAAATTAATATCAAAAGAAATGTTTTTAAATATAGTACAGATAGGCTGCAGGTATAAATGTTCTTGTTGTCGTGTGCCAACTAGGCAGGCAATATGTGGTGCGCTGCTCCACTTTTCCAACTGTACCATATTTTGGTGTGGAGTCCGACTTCCTAAGTATGCCATAGGAACCCGTTTGTAGGGTAGGCAAACAATCATACAGAGAAAGGAAAAAGACGGGATAGATCTGGAGAGAAAGTACATCCATGCCCGAACCGGGATTCGAACCATGGACCTCCCTATCAGTCGTCAGGCACTCTGACCACTAGACAGGGTGGACGGCAGATATAAATCTAAAATTAAGAAATAATTAATTTTTACATGGTAAGAGAGTTTATGTTTGTTAGAGAAAATAAAAATTAAAACTTTAAATAATGACTGTATTCTTTAAGTTTTTAATAAAATTTGATATGTTTTCATTATATTTTCCTCTTGGAGCTACAACAGATGAAGAAGTAAAGTCCATGCTACGCTGGCCGACATTTCGTAAAACATATTAGATCCTAAATCCAAGATATTCAGTTGAAAATGCTTAATGCTAATGTCAAAGATCAGCTTCGCTTAGATGGGTGCTATTTTAGAACGTGATCCCTGTTTGGATTACGTGCAGTTGCTGTGATATTTCGGATGATACACAGCTATCCGAATTGAGGCAGTTTCACTTGAAGCAAAGTGTTCGGAAAAAAAGACGTTAAATCTAAATGACAAAATATATAATGGGAGGTAATAAAATAGAAAAAAATATTTCAGCAATTTTCCAATTTAGTAGAGAAAGCATCTTTAAAAAAGTCACAGATTTGTGAAAGAAACGAAGATAGAGACCACATTGGAGTTTTCACTTGTCTTAAAACCGGTCACTACCGAGATATGATGATCCAGAGAGATGACAACTGAACCTGTACCCTCTCAATTGCGATAATATTCCACTAACACGAAGACCCATGTTTGACAGCCCTGCCATTTTATTTTCTCTGGCTGTGATCGAGGAATCTGTACGATCCATCGAGAATCTCTGGCAAGGAGATAGCCAGCTGTGTTCCACATACTCAATATCATCTTTATTTCTCACCATGGACACGGCATCAATCTACCAACTATTAAATATTTCTAAAAAAATTAGAGAAATAATATAAATTTTTGAATACCTTTTATGAAAAATATAAACTATTGTTGCTAACAAAGTAATAAAATAATATTAAGATTTTTTGGAATAATCGCATTCTATTGAAACCAAAATTAAACTTTTATAAGGCTGTTTATGTTTGAAAACTAGTTTCAAGCATAAATATTTGGTTTTTATTAGGAACTATGGAATACGGACGGATAATTTAATATTGCGAAATAAATCTTAAATGATTACTATGGTATTTTTAGAGATGAATAAATACAAGGTATAAAGGCGCTTCATAATGATTTTTTTCGTCATTCCTTAACGTTGTTTTTTTCCGTGAGATAATAAGTAACTCATGCGTGTACACAGGAATGTGGTAGGAAAGCAGGTCAGTATTCACGTTTGACACTGCTAAAGAGTTTTTCTAATGAATCCGCCCCTTTACTTATCACATCAGCATCATGTAGAATTTCTAATGCATACAGAAATGAAGCTGTTCTTATTTTTTCGTTGTAAGATAGAATGTAAGAAAAAGTATTAGTAAGCGGAGTCTTGCAGGACGGAAAGGGAAAGAGGAGCAGCCTACAGATCGGAACTATCGCTGATATGACGTTAAACACAAGCCAACAGTTCAGAATAAGAAAATGTGAAAGAATTAATATGAGAAATAAAAACAAGTTAACTGGGGCAACTGAATAAATTTTAATTGCAAAACGGTAAAATATAAGTACAAGAAAAATTTCTGGATTAAATAGTTTTTCTGCGTTATATAATATTCTAATTAGTTATTCAGAGCCTGAGAAAATGCAATTTTTAAGTAAGTAATGACAGAGAAAATTCTAAATATAAATTTAATGAATGAAGTAAGGATACAAAATAAACCTACACACGAATATATAAAATGGAATAAATTCAAAATCAGGATTAGCACGCGTCCTCTGCAAAGGACGCTGTTAGGCTACTATAATCAAATTTATCGACCTTGTAGTTGAAGATATTTAATTATCTCTGATGTTAATTTTTTGTTCTTTCTGGGTTCTAACTCTGATGTTAATTTTTTGTTCTTTCTGGGTTCTAACTCTGATGTTAATTTTTTGTTCTTACTAGGTTCTAGCTCTGATGTTAAATTTTGTTCTAAGTAACTTTTAATAGATTGATGGTTTTTCTATTGAAATCTAAGTTTTTTATTCAGGTTTTAAATTAATCCATAAAGCAAAAATTGTTGAAATGTCAAGCATGACGAAAGCTGATTTTGATTTGTTCATGTGAGGTCTTCCTATGAATTCGATAATCAGCATTACTTATCAGGTGATGCTGAGATTTTTCTTAATCCAAACTGCTCTTTTGTAAGATTTTCTAAACATTTGATTCCACTGTATATGGTTTATTCAAACATCTTTTTTATTGAGGAGAGTAAACTGAGGGGCCGATAGTGGCTGGGCGAAGCAAAGTCTTCTCTTGGCTTCGAGATTAAAATAATTGAAGTTTCTTTACTGGAAGAAGAAAAATAGTTAAATTAAAGGCATTCAGAAAATGTTTGTTACCGGTTATATGCTATTATATATATATAGCTGGAAGTCATTTTATTGTAAAAATTATCTTTCCTTGGCAATTTTTTTGTTATTTAAAATGTCGATGATATCTTGAACGTCACGAATTGTTTTTAGTTCAATTTCGGTATCATCTTGTGTGTAAACGAGATTTTTACTTTTTCTGGTAAAAATATTTTTACAATCGATATCTGAGGTCTGTACAATTTATACTGAATTGTTTTTCCATGCTGTCCATTAAATCCTCAGCGTTTTCCATTTCAATTAATACCAAACCTCGTTCATTATGCTGGGTTTTACTGGATTGTATTTTTTTTAAAAAAATTGCTAATTCTTTCTTATATAATTTCTCTAATTTCTTTAAGTATCTTATAGAAGATTTATATGAGCTTTTTAATTACTACGTTATCATTAAAGGTGGATTAATTTCTACATTAAATGATTGTCTGCCATTTCTACATTCAGAGAGTTATTGGTTTTTGATCTACCGTTCCTTCTTATTGGGATGTTAGCATATAGGTATAAAAATTGAGGATTTCATAGCCTCAAACAACTTAATTATTGCTAATACCTTTGGATGTCCACCCACATTTGTGACAAATCTAGGAAAAATTTGGCTAGATCTCACATTGTACACTGGATTAAACATCATGTCAATTGAAGATTGGAAGGTAGAAGATGAACTTTCCTGTTATGACCACCTGTACATCACCTTTATAATCAAGACTCATGCTACTGTTATAACAAACCGAAGATACAAAACAAACTGCAGATTGAAAGCTTTACAAAATCGAATTAGACCCTATCTTCTCTTGGAAATTCCAAAAATCCAGAATCCGAAAAACAGAGAAGAACTCTAATATATAGTCGAAGTCATTAATAGCAATATTAATATATTCCTGTGATGATGCGTCAAAAAGTCAAAGCTTTGCGAAGACGCATGAAATGAACACCTGAACCAGCAAGAGGAGTAGCGCTTCAAGCTTATAAAAAAGAACTGGCTATTTATAAGCGTTCAATCCAAGAAGCCAAGTTAAGTAGTTGGCGCAAATACTGCACCAATAAGAAGGAAGTATATTGCACACTACAGAAGCTCGCTATGGGCAAAACATTCAAGCCAACTCTCTTAACAGATAATGGTACAGGTCCACAGCGCAAAAGTCAAGTCATAGCGGAAGATATTATAAACAAAATAATTACTTCTTGTTTTCCTGAAGATAACATTGAAGAAGATACACCCCACCAAAAACAAATTTGAAATTCCCACAAACATTAAATACTACTCCAAATGATTAATAGTTCAAAAAACAAGAAGTCACTCACGCCATTAAAAGACTTAAAACAGGAAAGGCTCCGGGACCAGATGGTATAGATAACGCTCTTGTCTGGCTATTCACAATGCTCCACCATCACTCTTTAATATATTATTTAATAGATGCTTTGAAATACACTGCTTTTCCTGTACTTAAATAAAAGGCCAAATCATATTTTTCCTAAAAAATGGGAAAAAGCCAAATCAACCTGGATCTTACAGACCCATCTGTCTTCTGCCGGCAATAGGTAAGGTATTGGACAAATTGCTGGTAGAAAGAACGAGTTACCATTTTGAAAATAATAAGAATTTGAGCTAATTAAAGTTTGGATTTTGAGCTAATAAATCAACTGAGCATGTTTTGAAAAACCTGATAAAAAGATTGAAGAAAATAATAACAGAGGACACTACACAGCAGTAATCATCCTAGATCTCAAAAGCGCTTTGATTCAATCTAGTGGCCAGGAGCGCTAGATAAAATGGCCAACCTTAACTGTCCCAAAAATTTATTTAAGATGTGGGCACACTTTCTCACCGATAGAAAGAGTTTAATTAAACACGATGGAGGTTTTGTAGTACACCACCATAACAGAGGCTGTCCGCAGGGATCTTGTGAGGGACCATTGCTTTGGAACAAATACTTTAATGATTTCCTTCTCCAGAAACGGCCAAATAACACATCATTTGAAGCATTTGCCAATGATGCACTGCTCATTGTTCCGGCAAAAAATAGAGCAGTTAAAGCTAACAGCCAATATTGCACTCTCACAATTTGAAGATTTGTGTAAGCAGCATAAATTAACTATTGCGCATGAAAACTCAAGCCATCTTTTTTGGCAGCAGCAAGAAGTTCTTAAAATCATATGCAATGATTGAAATGTGTTGACGAAGCATTAAAAAAGTTTAGGAGTTGAAATATTTAGTAGTAATTCTCGATTCCATACTATCATGGCCCCCTCACATCAGGCAACAAAAGATAAAGACTATAGCTATTGTAAACAGCCTAAGACGAACAACGAATAGAAATTGGGGTGTAAGTGCAAAAATTCTTAAAATTTGGTATAAAACCATTATTGAAAGAATGATATGCAATGGATCAGCATTCTGGGCGGAACCAATGACAAGCAGAAAAGTCAGACAGCTATCCAGTTTGCAGAGACACTTCACCTTAACTATCACTAGATGTTTCCGCACGACCTCTACGGCAGCATTAAACAACTTGGCAAGAGTCCTTCCATTACATTTAATGATTCAACTAGAAGCTGCTAAATCTAACATTCTCCAACATTAAGAAAAAATTATTTTCCTGGATGCAACTTATAACCCAGACGACTTTGAAATTCCCTTCAAAGCATTATTCCACCCATCAACACAGATGTAAAGGATAATGGTTCACACTTAGATTCTTACACAGTGCCAAGGCATTTACCAACACTTTTTCACTGATGGCTCAATAATAGAAGGCCAAGTGGGAGCAGCTTTCTGCATTTTTGAAAATGGACAGGAGAGTGGTTATTGGAGGGACAATTAGGAGAAGCTAACAGTGTTTTCCAAGCAGAATTGGTTACGATTGATAAACCACTAAAATATATATCCGAAAATAATTTACACAAGGCAGTGTTTTGTTCGGACAGCCATTCAGCACTTTTGGGAATATATAATCCATATCACAGAAAACCACTGATTCAGGAGATTCAAAATCGACTCAGAACACTTAGCAATAGATAGCAAATTTGTCTTCACTGGATCAAGGCTCATGCTGGACATACTGGTAATGAACGAGCTGACACACTGGCAAAGCAAGCTGTCAAAGCATGCTCAAACACGCAAAAAATTGAATTAAAATGGCCCAAATCATACTTGATTTCTAAATTCCGCAGCCATTTACCAGGCCATCCGCAGTCTTTGCCAGGCCATCCGCAGTCAATTTAATGAGGCAGAAAAAGGTAGATGGACATTCAGAATTAAACCCTCAGTCTTTCTTGATTTCCTAGTGAAAAACCACAAAGAAGCATAGTTCCTTTCTGGACATACTCCAACACCAGAGTATCTCAATAAAAGGGGTATGGCTCCAAATAGTGTTTGTTCAAGCAGTCAAATTGGGACCATTGTTCATTACGTGTTTGAATGTGATATTACAAAACAATGGCACCTAAAAGTGCCAAACAACTCGGAGGAACATACTCCGTTTCTCCGCTACACTACCAA
>JAJQOW010001101.1:0-63665 GCA_037975125.1 Latrodectus hesperus
GTGGACACCAGAACTAAAGGAATTAAAGAGCAAAACAAAGGCTCTTAGGAGAAGAATTAAAACATTTACTTCAGATACAGAAAAAATTTCAAGGTTACAAAAATTTAAACATATACAAGCAAATTATAAAAGAGCAATTTTGAAAGCAAAATTAACTACTTGGGCCAAATTCTGTACAAACAATAACAGAGAATTCGGCATATTGCAAAAAATAGCAACTGGCAAAGTATTTTCTCCGACTCAGTTTGTTGCATTCCAAATCTCAACAAATGAAGATATAAAATCAATCTTAAAAGAGCTCATGGAAGCTAATTTTCCCATAGATAACCAAGAAGAGGACATTTAATACCGTACAACAGTTAGGTCAACTCCACTAATCCTTTCAAGTCCAAATTATCCACTCTTCACACAAGGAGAAGTTAGTTTAATAATTAAAAACCTTAACAATTCTAAGGCCCAAGTTATCGATGGATTAGACAACATAATAGTTCAACTGGTCCATAGAGCCAATAGCAAATTTTTGCTTAACTATTTTAAGAAATGTCTGCAAATAAATTACTTCCCAAAAGCATTTAAGAAAGTTCAAGTGATCTTCAGTAAAAAAAGCAAAAAGACCCAAAGTTGGCCACTTCCTACCGCCCAATATGTTTTCTGCCTTCATTTGGGAAGCTTCTGGAAAGAATCATAACAGACCGCCTAAAGAATGCCTTATTACAAAGTAACTTTTTACATAACAACTAATATGGCTTCAGAGCAAAAAGATCAACAGACTATGCTCTAACTGCAGTGATGGATTGCATAAATAAAAATAAAGAAAACAACAGATATACAGCTCTCATTAGCCTGGACATTCAAAAAGTATTTGACTCTCTGTGGTGGCCAGATCTAAAATTAGCACTAATAAAATGCAATGCCCCGAAAATATATCCCAGTGCATTTTCAGCTTCTTCAAAGATAGAGATGTTTGTTTGTTTGTCGCTCAACGGTCATTTTTTTCACACGAGGGCTAATTAGACCGGGACTTACAGTTTAAAGTGGATTCCGAACCACTACAAACATCCATGCCCACGGTGGGATTCGAACCCACGAACTGTTGAACCGAAGGCAAGAGCGCTAACCATTCGGCTGCCAGCTCGCCTCAAAGATAGAGAATTGATAGCCATAGGTGGCTCTGGTTTAGTACAAATGGAATATAACAGAGGTTGCACACAGGACTCTGTAGGAAAGCCTATATTATGGAACATCTATTTCAATTCAATAATATCGGCTCCTTGGCCAAAGTTTGGTTTGTTTGTCCCTCAGAGGTCATTTTTTGCACACGAGGGCTAATTAGACCGCTCCTTGGCTAAAACACACAGATAGAATAGCATTTGCAGATGATACAATGTTAGCAGTTGGAGGTGCAACAACAGCAGAACTGAAACATAATTGTAACAAATCTTTATTCATATTCTCAAATTCCTGCAAAGATCTGAAGTTAACAATTTCAACAGCGAAATTAACAGTTTTGATTATTGGTAAGAAAAATAAAAGTCTGAATTTCAATCCAAAAACTACCTTAAATAGTGAGAGTCTAGGCATACAAGAGGCTTGGTTTACTTAGGCATACATCTAGATTCAAAGCTTTCTTTCCAACCACATCTTCGCTACATCAAAACAAAAATAATACCAATAGCCCAAAGACTACATGGAATGATCAGCCAGAACTGGGGTATAAAAGAGAAAAAAATTCTAAAACAATATAATTAATCATTATTGAAAAAAAAAATCATGTATGCATGCTCAACTTGGGCAAATCATATAACAGCTAAAAAAGAAAAATTACTAAACAACGTTCAACGATTTTTCCTGCTACTGGTAACAAGAGCATTCAAAACAACTTCTAGCATTGCTCTAAATACTATATCAGGTCCACTCCTACCGTTAACAATTGAAGCTGCTATCCTAAAAACAAAAAATCTTACTGCTTAAAAAATCAATACAAATATATGGTACTCACTACAATCCAAAAGATTTTGAAAACTCGGCCCACAAAGATTCTATCCATCCCTTCCATAGATTCAGAAACCTAACAGTATATAACCTTCCTTAAAAATTCCTAAGATTATGCAAACCTCCAAAGTTTATACCAACAGCAATAAATCCATATACAGATGTATCAATACATAACGATGCAACAGGAGCAGTATTCGTGGTTACACAAAAAGATTTAAAAATGTTCTCCCAACAACTTAAACTGAATAATTATAACTCTTTGTTTCAAGCTGAGTCATTAGGGGTTAAAGAAGTGGCAAAACACATAATTACCAACAAACTAGCCCCAACAACATGGACTGACACCCAGTTTGTTCTCCTATCATTGCTCAACCCAGTGCACAAATCACAAATCATTCGTGATATCCATTAGTGTCTATACACAAACACACCATGCAGAATCCAACTAAGCTGGATTAAAGCACACGTGGGCAATTGGGGGAACGAACTGGTGGACTTGGTTTGGTTTGCTTGTCGCTCAAAGATCATTTTTTGCACACGAGGGCTAATTAGACCGAGACCTTCGGTTTAAAGTGGATTTCGAACAACTACAAACTTCCATGCCCCAAGGTTGGATTCGAACTCACGAACTGCTGAACCGAAGGCAAGAGCGCGAACCATTCGGCTGCCAGCTCGGCGAATCGGCGGACAAAGCAAAAGAAACTGCTACCAATAAGGAAGTGTCAGTCATAAATCTGCCAAAACCAAGCTCCTTCCTGAAACTTCTCCTATATAAAAGAACCATCAGAAGACGGAAAAGAACGGAGAAATCGCAAAATGGTAGGTACACCCACCATTTACTTCCAAAAGTCTCCAGAACATCTGCAAATATGGTGATTTGGGAACTACCCTTTACTAATAGTGAAATGTCCATAGACAAAATCCCTCCACATAAAAAGGCAGCATAGTGAAACAGACATTCAATTTGTGCAATTTTGTCTAAAATACGGTTTTAGACCAAACAAAATAATTCGAATACTCAAATTCTTAACAGTACAGGGACTCACACTATACTGTGACCCATTAAGATCATCAATGGTAGATGAGCTTTATTCGTCATCAGATTCATCAGATGAACAATAATGCTTCCATTTCCTTCTTTTAAAATTTGTATATTTCTAATGATATTCATAATAATTATTTTAACTGTTAAAACTAATGTTTCAAGTAATATGTGACATTAATGTATTGTCAATTCATGCAAAATTTTAAAGGAAATAATGAACACGAGTACTTTATATCAATTATTAGTCCTCCATAACATCATGACTTAATATGTTAAATGAGTCAAATGTTTAAAAAAATTAAATGTTGTAAGTAGTGTCATCTAAACTTGCATAATAATTCTATATAATTATACTTTCATTTAATTCTGTATATGTAACATATGTTGTTCATAATAGTATAGTTTTTTTGTTAGTTAAATTTAATATTTCAAGTAATATAATACATTAATCTTTATTCAGTTCATGTAAATTGTTATTGATTTAAGAGGGCATAACTTCTTATTTACTTTTCCTGTAATTACTTCTACTTTTTCTTAATATTATACTTTCACTAAATTTTATAATATCTACTTTCAATCATGTAACTGGATTGTGATGAAGACACCTACTGTGCTAAGATGTCTACAGGCTTTCAAGCCTCACCAATGAGATTATAATTTTAAGCAAACTCAAGGCTGGGTCGTAAGTGGACCCCTGTAAATGTTACGGAAGGCTCTCATATATAGTGGGGCATAATTCTATAACCAGTTGGTAAAGTCCGGTGACATGACACTTCACTATGATAACCTACTGATCTCCAATAGGTATAGAACAGGGCTCCTCCACATCCTCATATACATATAACCTACTGATCGGACCCTTTTCTCGCTCTGTATTATGAACATCATTTCGAAATACAGATCACTTATTGTTCGTTTCTGTCTCTCTCTGTTTGCCGAGTTTCATTACTTTATGGCAGCTCCTTCTTGGTGTTGCGTTTTCAATGTCGGACAGTGTATTTAGGATATAAAAACTCTCATTACACGTGCAATGAAATATCATTTCAAATGAAAAGAAAACTCCATGTATGAATTTTATCAATTAAGGATCTAATTTCAGCAAAATATTTTTAAGAGGTGTGTAACATGAATGAATTAAAATATAAAAAGACACTTGAAGGATAACAGTAAAATTCCAAGACAATATACTTTCACATTTTTGATGAAATATAAATTTTATATCGATTGCAAAAAATGTTTTAAGAGTATTAATCAGATCGTTGAAGGTTTAATACGACAATTATTGTAAAGAATAAGTTTCATTGATTGACTGATCGTTTTTCTCACAATGTCCATGTAATAAAATGGATGAAACTTTTCGGTTATACACAAGTCACAACACCATAGCACACAATCCAAGAATAAATTGCTTATATTTAGATTTAATCATTAAAAAAGTGTATGAATATTAAAAAAGTGTATGAGTATAAAAGTGCGTGTATATCGAGCAAATGAGGAAGTAAATATACAGCCTGTGAAAGAAACATTAAATGTATTTTCAATTAAATTTAACTTGTGTTTCACGTAAGTATCCATGGTTACATGAAATACTTCTGAATCTAGACTACCAAAAGCTGAATCCTCCAACAATGTGAAAAAAAGATGACAAAATTCGAAAACGTTAAAAACTTTTTAACGGTTGAACAGGCTTCATTTCATATGTATACAGATTGATTGTCCACATCTGTAATTTATGTATTTTCTTTTGGCTCTGGAAAAGCATTACCCTTTCCAAATTTGACACTCGATGTAGTCAATTTTGGAAAGGGTAAAGATGAACAATGAGCAAAATTTACGTTTATAACATCGGATGCCATGACTTTAATAAAAACATAAATCACATCTCGCGGGTCTCGGGTAATTCTTAGAGAGTATTAGTAAAATATTTTTTTTAATTTATAAAAATTAATGTTAATATTTGTGGACTAAGCAAAATACTAGTATTAAAGCTCTTTAATTTTAATGAAATAGCTTTAACATATAGAAATACAAGCAGAATAAAATGAGACGAAATATGTACGCAGTTACTTGTTAGATGATTCATAATTTGCTATTGGATAATATCAAGCAAAAGATAAAAATATTTTCCATCAGAGGACTAGTATAATTTACTAAAATTGTGTAAAAATAAAATATCGTTTCACAGTACAAATGACACCTAAGAACTTTTTCTCCACAAGCACTTCACAAAACATCTATCAGTAAGGAAAAAGTTACAAGAATCACAGTAAATTGGCTGAAAAACTGCACTGGATAAAATTTGAATAAACAAAACTTCTTCTTCATCGGCCTGACAGCCCAGGGTGGGCCTTTGCCTTCCTCAGAAGTGCATACCAGAACCCCCTATTTTTGGATAAGGTCATCCAGTTTGTCACTTTTAGTGTTTTTAGGTCGTTTTCAAGTCAGCCACGCCATCGGAGTTTCGGTCGTCCTCTTCTTCTGGTGCCCATGGGGCGAGCCAAGAAAATCTTTTTCGTCACCCGATTGTCGTTCATCCGGCTCAAATGTCCAGGCCATTTTAATCTTTGTATTGAGATAAATTTAACAATATCTGGTTCTTTATATAGTTTATAGAGCTCAGAATTAGTTCTTCTTCGCCATGTATTCTCACATTTTATTCCACCAAAGATGCTTCTTAAAGTTTTTCTTTCGAAAATGGAGATGGTTTCTTTGTCCTTCTCAGTCAATGTCCACGTAAACAAAGCCTCACATAATACAATTCAAGTAAGACGCTGATGAAGATACGGAATTTAATGCCATTAATGTAAAGAAACATATAATAGGTAAACCACAGTGTGAGGGAAAAGTAAAGTATCTCTCTTTTATTGAATACCAGCAAAATTATGACAAAAGAAAAAAATATGATGGACGGTTGAAATTCATTCCTCCTACAAAACACGAGTATAATGAAATTTTAATGATAAATCGATAAGATAGGAGTTGGAATACAGCTCAGGAAGAAAACATATATATTGACGATGAATCAATTTAAACACAGTAATACTCGTATTATTAGAAATCAGTAACAGAACAGTTATTATTCCTATTTGTTGTGACTTTTTTGTGAGTGAGGGAGTGGATCCTTTTGAGAAGTGAAAGAAATGTATCAATTCAAATTCAGGATACGCTTGCTTTATATAAATTGCTTTATATAAATTTTATTCAAGGTTTTATAGCAATTTCTCAAATGATATTTTATTTTATACTTCCCACGATGTCAGATAAAAAATACATATGCACTAGTACACAACATACATATTTAAAAATTTTTAATTAAAAAGGAATTTAAGAAAATAATATTTTATCTTTCACAGATTCTTTCTTTATCAAGTTAATCAATCGATTTTGCAACTGAGACTTCCAGTTGATCATTAGTGAAGAAATGCACTCCACAAATTATTTTAAAACAATGAATTATTAAAACTCAACTTCATCGAGTACTACTTAAACAATTATCTAAGTGAAATGAAATCAGACAAAATCAATTGTTTTGTAAAATTAAAAGCTTAAAAAGATATTCAATCAGCAAATAAATAAATAAATTATATATATGTATGTATGTGTGTGAAGAAACTTAATATATTAATATAAATAAAGCAAATATTAATATTTGTAAAATATTTATCATAAATGCATTATTAAAGCAAAGTTTTAAGAATGTTTCATTTTAGTTATAGAAAAAAATATTGATGATATGCCTAATATGTAACATTAAATCACAAAACTATCAGATTCCAAAAAATATAAAAAGGTTATAAACTTACTTATGATTTTATTGGATGCATTTTTATAGCAGTTGAAGGAAGGTATTGTAGTAGCCAGAAATCTCATCCAATGAGACATGAAGGGGAAAATAAAAGGAACACATTAGCATTTTTCAAATTATTAATATAGTTCTAATCAACAAAAGTACTAATAAAGAAAGCTATAAATACGTTTTATAAATACATATAATTTCAATTTTTAATTTTACGTTATATTATGCCCACACATAAATAACTCTGATGAAAATCAAAATGTATTTATTGAAAAAACTACATCCATAAATGCAAACGGTATAAATTATTATGTAATTTGTTTTCTGAACCTATATATTTTTTGATAACTATCAACTGAATAAAAAAGCTGAAACCGATTGCGTATTCCTTACAGGCATGGGGTGTTTAGATAAAGTTTTCAACATTATTTTGAATATATACATATTAATAACAGAATTTAAAAGCGAAAAATTTTATATGATATATTTTCTATTCAATTATCTACTTTATGTATAAAATCTGTACTCTTCTCAAAAGGACGAACCCTAGCTTAACAGAAAAGCAATCGAGCATAACACGTTTACAAGTGTGAAATATTTCATCATAATCCATGAAAGATATTAAATACTTAGAATAAACCCAAAATTAATTTGTAACATCCCAGGTGATTTAGAGATATCGAATCCTCTGTAAAAGCTGGATCATATGTTAATTTAAATTGATGATGATTAAAAATTAACTTTAAAATCGAATTAACAACGCCAGACTTGATAAAATTCCCAAATATGCACTGTCTTTCAGACACGAAGGACAATTGAAAAAAGTATTTTATAGATTACAAAAAGCATCTGGAAGTTAATTTTGCATTCGTCTTGCAAATTGAGGAATACATGCAGGAAAAACTTTGAAAAAGCGATTATTATTGCCATTTAATTGTGAAATAATTTAGAGCGTAAAGGATGTTTACTATTGGATAAAATCCAATGATGACATGAGACAATTTCTCTCTTCTACTCGATGATGGTTCGAACAATTTCGCAAATAGAATAGTAATGGGAATGTCCGAAAAACACCTAAACAAAACCTGTGAAGGTTGATAGTAAATATAATTAAGGCAATTCCAATAAAAGAGGATCGAGTGGAGACACACCAAACTTTCATAAAATATCATAGATCGGGTGATATTTTATGAAAGTTAGGTTCATAAAAGTTCTTCAATAGATAAAAGGGAAGTTCTTCAATAGATACATTGCAAAATTGAACGGCCTGCTTCACAAAATATATTAGTCGGACTGGTAACCGAATCGTTAGACTTCTGGCCTTCAGTTCAACACTTTGTAGGTTTGAGTCCCACTTCAAGCGTCATTGTTTATAGTGTTTCGAAGCCCACTTTAAACGGTAAATCAGTCTATATAGTGTGCAAAAAATGACAGTTGAGAAACATCAGACATTGACAGAAAAAAATCAAAAGAGGAATTGGATAGAATTCTCAAAACAATTAAAGATGGAAGAAACTTTTTTCTGAAAGGAATAACAAATATTTAATAACGAGAAATTTAACAAGTAAAAGCTAACTCCAAGGAAGCAGTTAGATATAAAACAGCAATATACAATGTTTTTAATCGCTCGAATTTATCAAATATTCTTACATATTATATTGACATAATTTTTCTAAAGGTCTCCCAAGCGAAAATTTTAATCATAGAAAGGAGGACTTAATTATAAAGTAAATATCCTTATATTTCCTTTTATTCTAAGCTAACGTAAGAATATTCGTTATTATCATAAAACAGCACACATAAAAAACATTTCTTTGAAATAAGACTGATAAATACATCAGCATAATAAATACCCATGGGTTATACATTTCATCTCCAAGGAGGCAGTTAAGTATAAAACAGCTATATGCTATGCATTTAATTGCTTGAATTGAACAAATATTCTTACATATTATATTGACAACGTACTTCTATAGAGCCCCCAAGCGAATCTTTTAATCATCGCAGGGAGAACTCTGAATAAAAGGAAATATAGGGATATTTCCTATATAATTAAACTTACGTAAGAATATTCGTTATAATTATAAAACAGCACACATAAAAAACATTTCTTTGAAATAAGACTGATAAATACATCAGCATAATAAATACCCATGGGTTATACATTTCATCTCCAAGGAGGCAGTTAAGTATAAAACAGCTATATGCTATGCATTTAATTGCTTGAATTGAACAAATATTCTTACATATTATATTGACAACGTATTTCTATAGAGCCCCCAAGCGAATCTTTTAATCATCGCAAGGAGAACTCCGAATAAAAGGAAATATAGGGATATTTCCTATATAATTAAACTTACGTAAGAATATTCGTTAAAATTATAAAAAGCACACATAAAAAACATTTCTTTGAAATAAGACTGATAAATACATCAGCATAATAAATACCCATTGGTAATACATTTAATCTCCAAGGAGGCTGTTAAGTATAAAACAGCTATATGCAATGCATTTAATTGCTTAAATTGAACAAATATTCTTACATATTATATTGACAACGTATTTCTATAGAACCCCCAAGTGAATCGTTTAATCATCGCAGGGAGAACTCTGAATAAAAGGAAATATAGGGATATTTCCTATATAATTAAACTTACGTAAGAATATTCATTATTATAAAACAGCACACATAAAAAACATTCCTTTGAAATAAGACTGATAAATACATCAGCATAATAAATACCCATGAATTATACATTTCATCTCCAAGGAGGCAGTTAAGTATAAAACAGCTATATGCAATGCATTTAATTGCTTGAATTTAACAAATATTCTTACATATATTGTATGTTTATATTGTCAAAATATTTCTAACGGCCCCCCAAGCGAATCGTTTAATCATCGCTGCGGATACTCTGAAGGTAAGTAAATATAGAGATATTTCCTCATTGTTACACTTACTAAAAAGTTTTATTGCTATTAAATAGCACTATATTATTTTTAAATAAGAGTGATATAGTTAAAAAGAAGAAGAATAAATTCCAATGGGATATTGAAGAGAGATCTCCAAAAATTTCAACTATATTTAAAATAATTACTCGTGAAGTGTGTTCCCTTCTTTTATTTTAAAATAACATTTTTCAAAGCATTGTGTCTGGACACCCTCTTAGCAAATACTATAATCGCTGCTGCCAGTGTACATAAATTGACATTTATGACATAATGATTATTATTATTTCTTCAATATTTAAACTTTCAAAAAAAACATCTTTAGTATTAAAAAGCAATAGATTACTTTTGAATAAGAACTATGCAGATATGTTGATCATTATAAAAATTACCTAGATCTTTACATCTCAACTGCGAATATGCATAAAAGAGTTTTGTATGGAGTACTTTGTTAATGATTTGCTTTTCTCTTATTTTAAAATAGTCTTACACATTTTATTGGAATAAACTTTCCTGAAGATCTTCGAAAGGAATCTTTTGTTCAATTCACTGAAAATGAAAATTTTAGATAAAAATATTTCTATTATTTCAGAAAGTAGTAAAGCCAAATTCCTAGATTTTTTTGGAATTGGTTTTGGTTGTCACTCAACGACCGTTTCCCCCCAAATTTTCCGGTCTATGTAGCCCAAATCGGCATTATAGACCAGGATTAACAGCTTAAAGTTGATTGTTTACCACTAATATTAAAGGTAAAGGTGAAATTCAAACCCTAGAAGTTGAACCAAAGGCAAGAGTACTGTACATTGAGCTGCCAACTCAGCTGCTGCTTTTGTAAATAGTCATCTCCTGTGTAAAATGTTTTTTTTTTTCCAAAAAAAAAAAAAAAAAAACACAAGTGCGATTAAAGAAAAACAATTTTTATTCACTTAGCCTTGTTTAAAACACTGTTTTGCATGGTGAAATCAGGTTTGAAATATAGATCGGTTTAAAAGAATAGAATTATGTATTGTGAGCGCATCAATAAATTTGGAAATCCTCAGTAGTTTGACAACTGCTTTCTAGTTGGTTTCATAATTAAAAACACAAAACACGTTCGCTCCAATTGATAAAAATAGAATTTTTTTTAAATTAGGAAAAAGTAAATCCCGAATTTTAGATTTTTGTAAAACAGAATAATATGGATGTGACAACCGTAAATATTTTATTTCTCAACTTCAGTGATTGTCATACTAGACAATTTGTTATTGTTGTTGTCGTGTGCCAGCCAGGTTGGTAGTATGGGGTGCGCTGCTCCACTTTTCCAACTGAACCCTATTTTGGTGTGGAGTCAGACTTCCTCAGTACACACATGCCATAGGGACCCGTTTATAGGGTGGGCAACCCTTCACCCCTCATTCATGCAAGGAAAGGACAAAGACAGGATAGATGGAGAAAGAAAGTACATCCATGTTCGAACCGGGATACGAACCCAAGACCTCCCTATCCACAGTCAGTCACCCTGACCGTGACAGACAAGTTGGACGGCAGTAGACAATTTAAAATTACTGAAAAAAACATTACTTTATTCTTGAAGCGAGAAAAGTTTTCTCCATTTATATAATCCAAATAACGGTATATGCAAATTTACAAGAAATTCAAATGATCATGTTAATTCCTAACAATGTAATCAAAATTTTGAAAGGAAAACAGCTTTTATTTTGGGTTAGCGAGAGATTAACATAGTTTTATATCCACTCGCGGTGCAGTCCTTTTTAATTCAAATTTGAGCAAAAGTTTGGCAGGAAGAAGAATAGGAATTTTATTAATATAGTTATAGATTCTATAATACTGTTACATGTTTAATAGTTTTAAGATTAAATTTAGTAAGGTTTAGTGTTGACTCGTGGCAGAATACTGTTTTCTGGAACGAAGGTTATGAGTTCGATTCCAGCAATTGAACAAAGATAAATGTTTTGTTAAAGCCTTTTTAATGCAATTCTGTCAAGGTGGATGCACAGGAAATTTTTGGGTTTCCTTCTTTTGAATATGGGAATGCGGTCCACTATCTTGAGAAGTTCTCTAGGTAGTCAAATTACGAAGTGGACCTTAAAATATCATTCAACAACCTAGATCTTTAGGTAGTCTATAAAACAAGATATCAATAGTTAAATTTGGAAATATTTAGCTATTTATAGTTCTCTTAAAATTTTATTAAACAGTATTTTCAAAATTAAAAAAAAACTGTTTGGATTTTAAGCTATTTTTCAGTAAATATGCATAAAGTAAATTCATAAGTTTTTTTATTGAAAAATATTTACAAGTGTTTTTTTTTTTTCAATTTTCTAGAATTACTACAACCTTAATTTAGCTTAATTTTTCAATTTCATATTAACGTTTTTTTTTTTTTTTTCATTTTGATTTGTCAAACTCCCAAAAGAAAAGTTTGACAAAAACAACAAATTAAAAGATAAACTTTGAATTTAATAAATTTAAATAATTATAGTTAATTCTGATTCAGAATAGACATGAATTTAAGAATAAAAACAAACTTTCGTGATTTTATAATATGTGATATTTTTAGCTCTTATGAAATCGTTAAATAGCAATTAAAATAATTTTGAAGATGCATAACTAAATTGTTTACAATTTATATATTATATTACAGTGTAATTAACTGCACATTTAAATAAACTAAATTCCAATAGCAATACGCAGATTATTGTAAGCTAAATAAAAAGCTTATTAGAGGGAAAGTCAATGCTTTAAAATTATAAGAACTCACAGAAATATTATTTTATTCACTACCAATATTTTATGCTTTGCACAGTAAAATTATTATTATTAGATTTTTAAAGCTCAGATTTTAAGATTAAAATCTGTTGTTAAACTTTCTAAGAAAAATACCAGTACACGCGTTTTTTATGCACCAACTAACCGAGACTAACGAAAAGTAGTCAATAGGGGTAATAATTTCCCCGGGGGCTCATAGAATGGTGAGGACTTTCTTGAACATTTTGTAGATATAGTATCAGATGGCCATCTAAAATTTCCTTTAAGATATCTCATTCACTTGGTCAGTCCCTTTTTGTAAGTTGGCTAAAATACTTTATTGGTGAAAATATTGTAGAAAATTTAATTATAAAAATTGAAAGAAAAATAAGATAAGAAGTATGAAGAAAGATAGAATTCTTATACATCAGGACAAAATATGTAGAAAAATTGTGTATGATGGTATCTAGTGGTTAGTTAACTAATCTTCTGAAAATTAGATTTAGCTATTAAATTTCTAAAGAAGTTTTAAAGAAACTTCATATAAACACATTAAGATATTTATGATGCACCAAAATAATTATTAAAAATAAATTTCATTATCTCAATGATTCCACTAATTTATGTAAGAGTAAACTTAATTCCTTAAACATGCACAGTTAGAGCAAAAAAATCAAGTGACTTACCGAATTCCTTCAGCAAAATGGGAAGCACACGTTGCAGAATATACAAAATTAATGAATCTGTAAAAAAATGCAATGAAAAAATTCATTAAATCCCCACCGTTTCTTAAATATTACTTATAAATAATTATGTATTACTTATATATTTAAAAAATACATACATAATAATTTTCTAGTAAGAAATTTAAGTATTTTTGTAATTTTGAATTTTTGTAATGAAAGGTATTAATTAATTTTTGGAATAACATATTTTCTTAATTATTCGCATTTTAATTATGTAGATATTTTGACGGTTATCTTGGAAAAATAGCCTATTAATATTGAAAAATGGATTTTAGATAAATTAATATACTCATTTACAAAAATATACTATTTATAATCCTAATATTCGACATAGGTGCACCACTGTATGTGGCGTGTGTGAGCTTGGAAGTGAATTTGTAAGAAGAAAAATATACAGGTACACAAAAAAATGGTATCTCATCATTTTATTCAAAATAAAAACTTCACTCGTATTCACTGTCACTTTAGAATAACCAGCAAAAACTTTTTATTCGGACTTTTTGTTCCATTCAGCATTTTTTTCACAATAGACAAGACAATAAAAATAAAAATATTGAATAATTTATAATTTAAAATAGGCAACATATCTTTAAAATTTCCTTATTAAATACAGTCAGTCAAAGTGAAACTCGTACACTGTGATATTTCTTGTTTAATTTAAGATATAGAAAGAAATATACAAAAAAAAAAAACTATTTTCATTTTGGTATACAGTAATACATTTCTTCTTTGTTTCACAAAAATAAATTTTACATTTACACATTATCTAAACACATCATTTTTAAAACGATTATTCGAATAAAAAAAGTCAAATTGAAACTCGTACACTGTGCAAAATATTTATATTAAAAATATAGATAAAATATATTTTCTTTTCAGTACTCTCTGTTGGATGTCCTTTATTTCTAATTACATGTTCCATACGTTTTGGCATAGATCGAAAGAGAGTTTCACAGTAATTTTTACTGATTTCGTTCAATTCTTCCAATAATGCCTTTTTTAAGTCATTCTTGTTAGAAATTCGATGATTGCTTACAACCTCTAACTGATGCCATAAATTTTTATCACGTTCAAGTCTGGCGATTGTGGAGGAGTTTTAATGCCTTTAGGACATTTGCACAGCCACAAGCGAGTATTGAGAGCAGTATACTTTGGGTCATTATCCTGATAGGGATTGAAAAGTGTTTGCAATCTCAAACTGTGTATGTCCTATACTATATTTTAAATTATTCTTTAACATATTGATGTAGGTATACTGATTCATAGTGCTGTTGTTGCTTATGACACTTGGACAACCCAAGCTCGTTATGCTTTTGGTCGTGCTAATTAAGTCAATAGAGAGCGTCTTTCGTTTGGATCAGAGCACCACGAAGTTGAAAGTACGACTTTGCTCTTTTTAAGGTGCCTCGTCATTTTCAACCACGGTCAGGTGACGAGGCCACACATGAGCTGGCACCCTCCTCCCTACATCCACGCCACACCAGCGGAAGGACTTTGGACGCCACATATTAACGTGGACACGTCCCCAAACCACGGAGTTACAGCAACCCAGTGAAGGAGTGTACACCGTGGTCACCCTCCCAACCACTGTCCGCGGCAAATGATGCTTCACTTTGCTGAGCTTACGTGAAGCGGCGTGAAGCTACTGATAAACTGGAGCTCCTGATTCACAGTAGATTCTATTAACACCAATCGGCCATCACCAGCTGCAGACATACACCCCCATACCATCACGATTCCTCCTCCATGCTTAACGATTTTTTTCGTATTTGCAGAGTTCTTTATTGGAGTTTTGCCATACTTTTACATTTCTTTTCGAAGAAAACAAATCGAATTTAGATTCATCAGCGAAAACTACTTTATTCCAAAATGTAAAGGTCTCTCTTTTGTAGTTTTTGGCAAAACATAATCTTTTTAATCGATTTTGTTTGCTTATATATGGTTTGTTTCTTGCAATCCTACTGTGAAAATTGTTTTTTCTTAAAATGATTCGTATTGTCTCCGGGTAAACACTCTCATTTAAAAATGTTTTAGCTTTAAGAGCTAATTTAGGAGCGCTAACTGTGGGGTTTTCTTTATTTGTCAAATAATCCAACGTTTATCATGAGAATCAAAAATTTTTCGTTTGCTGACCTTGGATTTGTTTTGCAATCCTTGGCCATTTTTGTATCGATAAATAACACTTTGAATTATAGAATCACTTCTGTTGACTATTTTGGCAATTTCACGGAGTGATTTATCTAATTTGAAATGGTGAACAATCAGTTCTCGTTCACTTAATGATGTTTGTCCACGTTGACGTCCCTTGGTGAAAATCCAAACAAAATAGTTACTTTCTGACTGACCGAGCCTTGTTTAAATGCTACACGAAATTTTAAATGACGATTTCATTTATCTTTTCGTCATTCACTACGGGACTACACTGCGTATGAGTTTTATTTTGACTATCTTTTTCAAATATTCACCTAAATAAGTAAAGCATAGTTTAAAAAATGATTATATGAAAAAGTTACTTTTGTAAAATAAATATAAAGAGTTTTGTTTGTTACCTAAATAAAACATACTGAAAATTTTTGATGATTACGTTTTTTATTATTATTATTATAATTAAGCTTAGTTTCCTATTTCTTATTCAACAGATTTCTAAATGAATTTTAAATAATACTAAGCAGATTTTTAATTTTCTAAAATTGTTGCTCACGATTTTCACAATACGAATCAGCACTTCATTATATCTTTATCATTATACCACTAAAACTAAACTCCATGGCACGACAGCCCATGTGGGCCAGTGCCCATAACTGTTTTCATGACCGTGGGCCCTGGGGTGCAAAGCATATGTCCCAGTTAGGTGGTCAGCCTAACGTAAGACCCCCAGTGTTTAGTTCCCAAGCATGCTTGATACTCAGTTAATCGACCCACTGAAGGGATGAAAGGCTGAGTCAACCTTGCCCAGTCCGAGGATCGAACCTCGGACCTGTGTCATGGGAGCGTGAAACGCTACCACTAAGCCTCCGGGCTTCATCATTACATCACTAGTTTACCAAAAAAAATTACTGTGAATTTTTTGCCATGAAATCCTTTTTCGCATATATAATTAACAAAGAACACAATATATTTCTTGCAAAATTTTTCACTTATTGGCGAAAATATAATTTCATATAGAATTTATAGATATATAGAATTTATAGCACATATGATAGAATATATAGCACACATTACAGAATGAACAGCAGGGGATTTAGATTTTAAAATTATCTCATTCTGTTTTTTTTAATGATTAATAAAAAACTGAATTTTCAAGATAATATACTCACTTAGCAATATATTCAATTCTCTTAATTGAATATTAAATAGAGAATTAGCTTAGAAAGAACTAAAACTTTTAAGAATTATTACTTGATTTCATTTTAATACACACATTAACAAAAGGACTTGAACGCCACCTAGTAGAAAAGCCAACGCGGCCTAAAAGTGTTTATAATGTATTTTCATACCTTTCCCGTAAGTTGTCTTTTGTCTATGACTATGTATAAAAAACTGAGGGGAGGGTTGAATAAAAAAATGGTTGCAAGGATGGAGAAAAAATAGTAGAAGGGGAGTTCAGAGTTCTAGGGGTGTGTATGCCTGCAAGGATGATAAGGATGATTTTGTTCCTTCACGGTGGAAGATATCGCTGTATGAATTCCAACCCCCTTCCTACCCTTAAATTAAGGAACTATGCTCAGAGGTACCTTTTATAACTATGAGAAATCACTCCGTTTCTCTTTAATCGGCTATCTTCTCGAAAAAGTCTGGGCCCTTGGCCCCCCCCTAATAAGATTGCAACGATTTGTAAGCTCTGCGCCAATCATAAAATCCTTTTCGTTCCTTGAAATTGCTAAGATTTTTAACCTTTTTTCTCGGTACTTAGCATAAATATAGCTGTAAAATACATAGAAAAAATTTTAAGCAAGCATTTAAGCGCTAAAGTTGTGCATCTTCCTTAAGGATTCCTCCATTTAATTTTTATTCTCTCTAATATAAAATGTGGTTTCCTCTTTAATTAATTATATATATTTTGATAATATTTAATTTAACTTATTATAATTTTGCCAATAATAATTCAACTCTATAATAATTTATTTAAATATAACCTTAACACATATAAGCGTATGATAACATGTGTAAACAAGCAATAATGAAAGTTAGTAAAAAGTAGATTTGTGATTTTTATATATTTCTAAGTCAGCATTCTAAGAAAAGGACAATTTGCTGAAAAGTTTTTATTTATAATGTTGAGTCAAACAAAGAGAGTAACATTTCTTAAGCTCTAATAAAAAATCCTTCCTCAAAATAAATCTAGAAACGAGCTTCAGCGCCATCTAGCGCAGTTGTTTCGGGGCAGTTCCTCTTACAAAGACTGAAAGAACTGATTGGTGAATTTAAACTTATAAGCCGCGCCAAACACCTGTTTGCAAAGAAAAAGTAGTTCCTAACTCTATAGGGGCAAATTTTAAGGGGGCAATGAGTTGGAAACTCATTGCCCCCTTAAATCGCAATAGGAATAAACTGAGACATTATACCCCCGCACCCTAATTTCCTTTAGCATTTTCAGACGCAGATTTTCTCTGCATATGTGGTCAGTTTGTCCCCTCTCGCCTCAGGGTATTCCTTCCTGGAACTGTATGTCTGTAAATCTCAGGGGTGAGGAAAAAGTAGGGCTGGCTCAAATGTTTCTCAAATTTGACACCGGAAATGTCCGTTGTGGTTAGTCAAGCAATGAGAGAGAAAAAGCCCTGCTCGGAGATTTTGAGAAGATATATTATTTTATTTACTTTAGAGTTCAGAAGAAAAGTTATACGGATGCATAAAAAAATTTAACAATTTTGTTATTATTCATTAAATGATCAAAACTTAATATCAATGTTTAAATTAAATTAAAAATATAAAATATACTTATTTTATTTTTCTTGATATAATTTCATTTTGCTTTGATTGTACGAGATTTGATTTATTTTTAATGGCTTAAATGAGAAAGCGAAACAGTTGCGGTTCTCTGTAAGTACTTCACTTTTATAAATATTTTCAAATGGACACAAATGTCGAATTTTTTTATCTCTTTTTTTTAAAAAAAAATAATGAGGTTTATTTATTAACTTTGCAATAACATTTCTTCCTTTATAAAATATTTCGATACAAAATTTACGGAAAATTCCGAACATTTGGTTTATAATTTCTATCAATGAATTTTGTAGGAATGGAAAGTCTACCTCTCTATTTGGATTGATCAGGCATCTCGACATTGTTTCTTGATATATTTCTAAGAAAACTTTAAAAGCAATATAACTTTGTACATAATCCACACTTTTTAATTCAAATATGGCGATATCATTATTCATATCTGAAGAAATGAATTCACCTCAAGAAAAATGGAGCCTCTAATTTAAGACATAAATAATCTTCACTTTGGGAATAAGCAAAGTATAATTTTTATTTATTTTTTTAGCCTCTTAACAAATTAAAATAGAATGTGCTTCTCAATAAAATCATATAAACATTACAAAATGTTCTGAATATTTCATTCGTCGAAATGTCATAAAATAGTTTAGGGTCTTACATTTCATCTAAATTCAATGTGCTTATCATTTTCAAATTTCTTAAATTTTCTTCACCTGTAACAAAATTTTAGAACTCCAGATATCCAACATCAGAGCTCCAAGCTTGCAGTCAAATTTATAACATCTATAAATATCTTTTGATATTAACTCTTAGCGTATTTATTCCCCCATTTTAACTCGCTAAAAATCATAAAATTTTGAAGATAATGATCTTATAATGTAAAGATTATATTTATATATGTTATCATATAAATATAATCTTTACATTATAGATATGTTATTTTAAAAGTATAAAGTGACAATTTAGATATACATTTTTCTCATTTTTAGGCATATAAGTAAATATAAACTATTTTTCTCAATCACCTTCAAATTTGTATTTTCCTATTAAAGCATTTTTATAAATATCATTGTTTTTAATTTTTATGCTTCATTTAAAAGTGTTTTCTTCATTTGATATTATTTTCTTTATCGTTTTGGCACTTGAACTAAAAATTGTTTAGAGGATTTCAAACCATTTTCAGCATATAATAATCTACTTTTTATAATTTTTCAGTAGTTATTTATCAAAATATATTTAAAGCTGGAAATTTGAAAATACTGTTCTTAAGATTTTTCCCTTATGTATATAAACATATTGCAAGGAAAACTGAATGAGAAAAGTGCAGTCATAATTGATTCCTAAAGACGTTACACTACTACTCTGAAGTCAAGGTGGGAAAAAGTATGCGTGATGAGCCAACTTTTCTCTTTTTGATGGCTGTAAATAAATCCCCTACAAGGCCTTTTTGTTTGGTAGTTAAATTCTATCTATGTTCGCATGCAGGAAACGAAAAGGCAGTTCAGCCATCACTTTTATTTTTATCTTTTTCTAATTTTCAAAAATTATAAGCATTGTGATATAAATTCAATAATGGAATACATTTTGTAAAAAGTATTTTAGCATCCCAGTAATTCTTTTTTGAAGTGATTTCGTCATAATTTTTTTCGCCATTAAATATATTTTAGAACATCAACAAAGGAAAATGTTTTATACCACATATTTTGCATTTTTATTATTTGCTGGTATTGGCTTTACTTTTCCATAAAAAATATTATAAGTTTAATGACCAAAGTAGCTAAATAAAGGTAATAATTTTCTAAACTTCCACTAGCGTATACTGTAAATAAAATGTACAAGGCAATAATTAAAAATTCGTGTCGAAGTCTTTTATGAGTGTTTCAGAACGAGACTTTTGGACAGCACTTGATGGATTTCTTCCCCCGTGGAGCAGCGCAGCCCATGTTGCCAGTCTAGCTGGCACAAGACAACATTTCTTCCCCCTTTCGAGCGAACCATTTTCTTCCAATCAAGTTTCCTTCTGGCAGTGGTGAGTAGGGATGGGGCTTTGTTACTTTTCCTGTACTTAGTACGTACTGAGTACAGTTACTTTTAAAGTAACAAGTATTTTACCGATTACATTTCGTACTTGTTACAATTTCTTTTGTACTGCCATCTATCGGATTAAAATATAATGACAAATTTTTTAAAATTTAATTAATAAATTGAATAAAAACTAAATTAATAATAAATAAATTAATAATTAATTAAAACTAAATAAGTAGATCAATAATATTTTATATAAAACCATAAAATTAATTAATATAATTAATGTTAATTTAAATTATTATCATTTATAAATAAGCATTCACTTAAATATTAATGAAAAGATCTATAAAAATAATTCTTATTATTTATGCAACATTTCAGTAATGGCAAGTTTTTGTTTTTCCTGTAATGCTTTAATTTCTAGTATGAGGCAAAGAAATATAAACTGTTTATCTACAAACTGATTTTTTTCTTTTTTTTCTTTTTGTAAAAAAAATTGTAAATTTCTAAATCTTCTTAAACGTAATTCATTCAATATAAAAATCATGACATTTTATTATTTGCATTTATTTTCAGAATTTATGTGTGTTATAAGTAAATTTTCCAATTATTCAATCGTAATTTTCAAAGACTTCCAATGTTAATTAAAATATAAAATTAGATGAGATAATATAATTTCAATTTTTCAACCTAATCAGCTTAATTTTTTATTAGAATTTAGTAAAACTTTCAAATTATGTAAATGAATTTTTATAATTAACTTGTAAATATTTTGCAAAGAATTGTAAAGTGGGAAGTTGAATCAATTACAAAGAGGTTTTATTTTACATTAAACAAAGAGGTTTTACTTACAAAATTACAGCAATTAATCAGAAAAATCAACAGAAATTTAATTTCCTTTATTTTTCTATAATTAAACATTAACGAGACAAACATAGTAAAATTTTTTTATGTACAATAGATAATAATTTTTTTATGTACAATAGATAATAATTTTTATTATAAAAGACGTTTACTTGTTTATATTTTTATGTAGTAGATAAACCAGTTTTTTCTAAAATAAAAATTGCAATAACTCACATATCTTGTTTCAGTTTCCTGAAACTTAATAAATTTATGGTTAAATAAAGTAGCTTTGCAATTAAAACTATAGTTTTCATTATTAATATATTAACATAATTAATACATTAATAATGTTTAAGTAAACATAATTATTTTATATTAGATATAGTTGAATAAAATTTCAATAACTATCAAAAAATATAAAATAGTTTTACCAATAATCTAAATGTTATAATGTATTAAGGTAAAATATTGAGAAACAACGTTTAATAAAAAATGGAGGAACAAAAATACATACATTTTATTTACATCCATCCATAATTTAAGAAATAAACATGGCAGTAACACATGATGGTATAAATAAAGATAAGGTAAAAATTAACTTAATTAAAGTTTTTTTTCATTTCGAATTTTTAAACTAAAATGAATAAACTATCTTCTTTAGTTTTAAATCAACATTCTCATTATCTGAATAAAAATAAATCGTATGGTAAAAAATACAAAAGAACATATTTTATAAAAGTTTAAATTCTGTATATTTACAGTAAAATATAGTGAAACTAAAACATGGTTGAATAAAAAATAAACATATTTATATGGAATTATAATAAAAAATATGCATAGTAAAAGTAATAATGGAAGTATGTAAGCAGATTTATATAATTTAAATATTTTTTTAATTTAAGAAATCTGACCTTATTTAAGGTTCAAATAAATATGTTATATATGTTCATAAAATAAAATTTTTAAAATAAATAAAAACAAAAATAAAAGTTAATAAAAATTGCTAAATACATAACAAGAATATCATGCTTTTCATATATTTAAAAAAACGTCATATATTTGAAAAAGAACTGCAATCACTGAAACGAAATAAAAGTACATGTGTATTTTATTTCGCAATATAAATTCATATCTCCCTCTCCACCCCAAAGAAATCTTTCAATTCCCAAGTATCCCTTTTCTATTTACCCAGTTAAACCAACTGTCATTTCCCTTCTCCCACCCAGCCTCCCTACCATAAGAAGCTAGCATAATCTCATAATTCATCTGTTTGCATCGATATATCGATGATATTGTTACTTGTACTCGCTCTGTCATTGGCTCTTCTGTACTTGTTACAGAAGAGCCAATGACAGAGCGCAATGTACACTTACTTTGTAACAAGCATGTACAAAGTAACAATCAAGAACAAAGTAACAATCAAGTACAAAGTAACAAGCAAGTACAAAGTAACAAGCAAGTACTCATGTACTTGCTTGTTACTTTGTAACAACCACGTACTCACGTACTTGCTTGTTACTTTGTAACAACCACGTACTCACGTACTCGCTGATTACTTTGTAACAAGTACGTGCTCATGTACTCGCTCAGTCTTAAAAACTGGTCAAGTACATTGTACCTGCAACTGTCTGAGGATACTCGAACTCGCGCTGACTTTGTTACTGGAAGTACTGAGTATTTGGAAGAAAAAGTACTGATTACAGGTTGTTACATTCAAATACTGATTACAAAATACTTGTTACAGGTATTTCTTCCCATCTCTTGTGGTGAGAGATTCCGGCTTTTTGTGTCCGAAAGTCATAAAATTTGAATGTAGCCAGGACGGAAGTGTGCTTGAGGAAACCACATGGAAGTTCAAGATCTCCCTCAGATCCCACAAGGTCGTAAAATTTATATCCAAGTTTTCCCCCAACATTTGGAATTCCATATGCAAGCAATAACGCGGTGACGTTATAATATATAAAACACTACGTTAAAAATTTTTTTGCTCTTGATATTTCACACTTCATTGCTGAGGAAGAAGGATGCTTTATAAATATTTGATTTACCAAGGATATTTAAAAAATATCAAACTGGACTGGTAAAGGTGGATTAAAAGTAAACCAAACTTTTATGTCTATTCTTATAATTGAGTAGTTTAATAAAGGCAATATAAAATGCTAATGATTATCTGAATAATTAATAAAAACCTTTGTTTCGTGAAAGAAAATCTGAAGTGACCGATTTTATAAAACTTTAGGAAAGTAAATCTATCAAAATTACTAGATTGTTGGTAGATATCATATTTTATTGATAAAAAATAGGATAAATCTTGAGGAAAATTATAATAGAACATGGAGATTTCAAAAAATACTTGACTTTCCAAAAGCTGCATTAAAAATATTTTTTTTAATAAATTTTTTCGATTGTCCTATCGATTCCATACGTAATATCCACCTAACCATTCGATTTCAGTAAAATAAACAGTAACATTCAGTAACAATGACTCGCAACACATGCATTTTATAAATACTAGAATATATTTTGAAAGATTTAATTTTGGAGCATTGATGTCATATTTGAATTAATAAAAGTGATATTTTCGATATTCTGAGAATCTTCTGTAACACATTTGTTCAAGATTGCTAAGATTGTTTCCCAATTTCCTGCACTTCACAATTTTCATATTAACTCTAATAAAAGGGATATTCTTCCTAAAATTTTAAATTGTGTAAGGCCAATGAACGTATTTATTACTGTTCCAAACATCGAAACCGATACGTATTCCGATTTTGAGAGGAATGCTTTTACTTACTAAAAAACCGAAACTTAGCAGAAATAACCTCAAAATCAAAAGATTATATATATATATATATATATATATATATATATATATATATATATATATATATATATTATGTATGTATGTATTTATTTAATAATTAACAATTTTGATATTTTTCAGGGATAAATAAATATACCATAGGTTTTGTCCAAATGTTCAAATTCTGCATCCAAACTCAACAAGCTATAAACTTTGGATCAAACACAAATTAAAAAAAAAAAAAAAAAAATATTCAGAAGTTTTTATAAAACACAGATTTAAAAAATTTGGAATTGGTGAACTATGCAATGTCTATAGATATGTATCACAATACCATATCATGTAGATATATTTCTTGAAAAATTACATCAAAAATATAAAAGAATTAAGTTAACTACATGAGAAATGTATAGATTTTTTCAATAGATTTAGCTGTTTAAAACCTATATATATATATATATAAATTTATATATATATATATATATATATATATATATATATATATATATATGGTAGAGTGTACAAATGATTTACAATTGTCTTCTACTGTTAAGTTGTCGAATTCGCAAATTTGAATATCCATTTCTCTGGCCCATAATAATCAATATCGTACATTTCGATGAAAAGCATTAAGAAAATGGATATCACGCTTCAGCTTTAAACACGTACATTTATTGAAGGAAATGCTTGAGAGTTTCCAAAATTATCTTCCTTATAACACAGGAATATGACCGACTGTTTTAGAATAAACATCCGGCAATACAATGTGATGCGTATTCAAAAAGTCAACCATCTCTTAGCTGTCCGTTGGGTTATTCACTATATGGCATAAAATTTCCTCTAACTTGGCACTTTCCAGATATAAAAAAGTAATAAAATAATAAAATAAATTCCAAAATTTTTTATGTCTCAGGCACTACTAAGATAATCTATATGTAAAAAAAACTCCTTTTATTGTCATAGCCCGGTAATTTCACAGCAATCTTCAGAGTTAAAAGTACAAATTTCATTCCCAGTTATTGTTAAATACTCGGGATTTTTCTCGCCTTTTTATTTTCTGTATACATTTATGTCAAGGTGAGAGCTTGAGAGTATTCTCCTTTATGACACACGAATACGGCAAACATACTCCATAAAACAGCTTTTAGGACGAAATGTACAGCTGACGTTCAGATGCTTCAAAAAGCTTTAGTCTATTGGGTATCAGTTATTGTATGTATTTTTAACCAGTCTGAAAATATCTGTTTATATAAAGAAAATTGGTAATAGGGAGCTAAGATTGCACAACATGAAAATAGTCAACAAGAAAATAAAATCCTGGTACATGGGGATGAAAAAAAGTAAATTCAAAACACTTCAAATTTAACATCATTTTAGTTTTTAAAAAAATTTTAAAAAAATTAGATATTTCTTAATCATGATTTAAACATTACTATTAATTAAAATCAATGAATATATTTTCTAATAATATGAACAAAAATAATACTGCAATAAACGAAACGTCTTTAAAAGTTTGAAGGGATTTTCCAATGATACTTTTAACAAAAGGCTGTACCAAAAAGTGATCAAGAATCGCTACGGTATATATATTAATTTACAATGATTGGTTATGCTAATTTTTTTATCTAACGTAAATTTTTTGTTCATAAGATTGTTTTGTAATGGCTAAAATTTGATCAGTTCACTCTTGGATGAGTAAATTAGAATTAAAAATCCATTATATTCAAAAATGATTTTACTAAAATTAAAAAGATAATATTAATGGAGAAACATAATTGCGTTTGTTTGTAATAATAAATGTTTTTAAAATTTACGTTTAATGGACACAGTTTTAATCTCATTTGTAAAATGCAATATTTTAAATAAGAAAAACAGCAGCATCAATCTACTTCGAATATATGTACAAAAGATCGCTTTTCAAAAATTAAGATTACTTTTGGCTTCCATGGGAGGAAATAAGAGTTGCACAACCACGTCGTTACATTTGGATGTCAATCCAAAGGAAACATAAAGTTGTAATAATAAAAAATTAACCGTTGAATAATACACGATAGATTTCAGCATGAGAAAAATTAATGGATAACGTTAATGACTGTTTTCAACGCATTTAAGTAATCTATGAAAACCTAATTCCTTAACCTTACTAAAATAAAAATTTGTGGGAAAATATTCAAGAATTAATTTACGATTGACTTTTTCTTATTGAAAGCTCTTTAGTAAATATTTGCATTTCGTTTTTACAAAAACAATAAGATCAGATAGATATACTAAATGCAAAAAAGATATAAAAAATATCGCAATTTAAAAGTAAAATGATTTGAAAAATTGATTGTCATGTTTTCAACAAAAACTAAATTCGATATGAAGCAGAATAAATAATAAGTTTCATAACTTATTAAAATATTTATGCCAGTAAATCAATAATTCTAAAATGAAATTTATTTTCTACAAAAAATTTTATAAGTTTTAAATTAGAGTTATATATTGCACTAAAATTATTGATGGAGAAAAAAGAAAAAGAAAATTTTTACCAATGAATATAATTAAAAATTAATGAAAATTGTCATACTGTGAAATCCCGTGGATCTTAGTCACTAAACAACCGCTTTTTTTCACTTAAGGATTAATTTAATAAAGACCTACAGTTAAAAGAGTATTCTAAACCATTAAAAATATTTCTAACAAAGATTCGATTGGAATTCACGAACTTATATCAAAGACCAGAATTAGAGATCCAGTACCATAGGTATTTTTGTCTTCTCGTAATAATTGAGCAGAGATGAGTTTCGAAAATGAAATAAAATTATTTATGTTCCTGAAGAGAACAATAGTCCAAAATGATGTGAATCATGGCAAAAGTAACAATACAATAAGTTCAAATCACTATTATTTACGGTTTAAATTCATTTCTGATGTTGATATCAAGAATAAAATGAAGCATATTTTATATTTTAAGTTAACTAAATGCCAATATCTTAGTATATAAGATTCACTTTATTCCAAGTACCGTTCTCACGTCAACTCCGGACAAAATTTTGGCAAGAAAATAATTTAATTTATAACTTAATATACGAAAATATAAAATAAAAATATAAAAAAGATATAAAATTTCAAAATCAAATTTGAAAATTATGAAATAACTCTTAAAATAAGTTAAAAAAACTTTTTTAGACTTACTTAAATATTTCGACAAATATAATGTTATAACATTTCTCCTTCATTTTACGAAATTGAAAACTATAACGGAAAAAATTTTAATTGAAAAACACGGTTTTATTTTATGCTAAATTAATTCTGACATCAGCATTTAAACTTCCAGAACGGGAAAAAAATTACAAAGCACGTGGCAGAAAACTCAAAGTGTAGATGTTTCTTTTAGTTAGGGGAGGGAAATGCTTTCCCCCCTTCATATAAAATCTGGTTTTAAAGCTGGAGTTTTAAGAGCGCGCAAGATGCTGGATTTTTATTTAAATATTAATAACCTATTTTCTCTTTTTTAAGAAAAAATAGATAGTACACAGCGAAAAATAATTTAGGTAAACTTCTTTTAACGAATAATTTCCATGGGATATCATTAATATTAATGTTATATTTTTGGTTATTAGATATAAATTTTTTTAGAAATAAAATGTAAAGTTATCAAAAACTTTAATTAAAAATTGGAATTAATGTTTTCGGACAATATATAGCTTATAAGGAATTTCGAGAGTTTTAGTTAGCAAGTAAATTTGCCAAACAAAAGAGGAAATAATCTTAGAAATTCATATTTCTCGGAAAATTTAAACTATCATTTTTAAAACCTATAGTTTCGTAATTTTTCACAGTAAAAGCTTCATTCACTTTTGTTTTTATAACAGTATTTCTATAGAAAGTAATACACATTGAGAAGATAAATGAAAAGACACAATTCGTAACTAAGAAAAAAATGAAAGTAATGATTAAAGAAACAAATTAACTGTAATGAAACAATGTTCAATACTCTTTTTGTACGAATTTAGCAGAAAAATGAATCTGGCTATTAAATTAGTTTTTATCGCAAATATTGAACGTTTGCTGAGCGTTAAATAAAATGATGACCTCAGCTAGAAAATCATAGGAATAAAAATAATCGATTATATGCAAAATACCATAAAAATAAGCTAACTTTCGAATTTATATAAAAGTATTAATATACATGAATTGTTTTATGACAGTATTAAACATTTAAGCAAATTATTACAGCAATCAAATAATAGAAATAATTTGGAATCAATATAACTAATATAACAATATTAACGAATTAATTTCATTACAAATAAGTTACGTAGAAAATGAGTATTTAGGAATCCATTGAGGTTGCTTCAACAGGTTATCAATAAAGTTTGATGCAATATGAATATATTTTAACGTTTTATAAAGGAACACTACAAATAATTATAAAATAAAAATACAGATTATTAATGAATTAAATTAGCAGGGGATCGCAATAATTTGATATCAATCGACAATGCATGAGAAAATATTGAATATCAGCACATTCCAATATTAATAGATATGTCAGCTCTATACAAACTTAAATGAAAAAAAACTTTAAAGGAAAATGACGAAACTGTAAAATTAACCATATTATAAATACCCACACACACACACATATATATATATATATATATATATATATATATATATATATATATATATATATATATATATATATATATATATATATATATATATATATACACACACACATATATACCCACGCACACACACATACACACACATATATACACACACACACGCACACATATATACACACACACACACATATATATATATATATACGCACACACACACATATATATACACTACTGGCCATTAAAATTGCTACACCAGGAAAGCGGCACACCACACACGTGAAATTTGCATGACAGGTAGAACTTGCTGTAATATGCAAATGATTCGATTTTCAGCACATTCATACAAAGCAGGTGACAGTAGCGCCATCTACAATGTGTATAAAACCAGAGATTTGACAGCAGTTTTCTCATACTCAGTTTCCGTTTCAACGTTGTTATCGGTAAAGAAAGTTGTTGTAATGCCTCGTGTAAGAAGAAGAAATGCCTATCAGCACGTGTCTCACTTTGATCGAGGAAGGATTACAGCCTACCGGGATTGCGGTTTATCGTACCGCAATATTGCTGCTCGCGTCGGTCGAGACCCCATGACTGTTAGCAGAATATAGAATCGATGGGTTCAGGAGTATCATACGGAACGTCATGCAGGATCTCAGCGACTCCCCCCCCCATCACTAACAGCAGAGAAGACAGACATCTTATCCGCATAGTCACAAGGGATCGTACAGCCACGTCACGAACCCTGAATCGAGAAATGGAGTCATTTGCAAGGCAACAAGTTTCTGCTCGAACAGTTCGACGACGTATGCAGCAGCATGGATTGTCTGCACGGCGACCATGGCTTCGGCTACCATTGACGCTGCGTCAAAGACAGGAGCGCCTTCAATGGTGTGATCAGCGACGAACCTGGACGCGGGAGTGGCATCACGTCATCTTTACAGATGAATCTCGGTTCTATATACAGGACCATGATGGCCGCATCCGTGTTTGGAGGCATCGTGGAGAACGCGCATTGCCAGCTTGCATTGGACATCGCCATACTGGCCCATCTGCTGGAGTGATGGTATGGGGTGCCATTGGATACACGTCTCGATCACCTCTTGTTCGCATTACCGACACTTTGAACAGCAACCGTTACATTGCCGATGTGCTAAGGCCCGTGGTTCTGCCCTATCTTCGAGGCCTCCCTAATGTTTTGTTTCAACAGGATAATGCACGACCACATGTTGCCCGTACTGTTCTGAACTTCCTTGATACAGAACAGGTTCGACTGTTACCCTGGCCAGCACGTTCTCCTGATCTGTCACCAATTGAGAACGTGTGGTCAATGGTTGCCGAACGATTGGCACGCCATCACTCACCATCCACTACTGTCGATGAACTGTGGCATAGTATTGAAGCTGCATGGACCGTACATGCCATACAATCTCTGTTTGACTCCATGCCTAGGCGGATAAATGCTGTTATTGCAGCCATAATTGGCTGCCCTGGGTACTGATTTCTCAAGATCTATACATCCTAATTTCCTGTAAATCTAATCACTTGTTTTTTCCACTATAATGTGTGTGCCCAATAAATATCGTTCTGTTATTTGCATTCCTTCTTGGTGTAGCAATTTTAATGGCCAGTAGTGTATCTAATATTTTTTCAATTCCCCATCCTGCTGCACCACTAGCAGCTCCAAGTCCAAAAAATGTCAGAATAGGATTCAAGAATGATAAAAATCCTCCAGTTTTTGTAATTTAGTTTTTAATTGTTTTACCTTTTGCAATTTGATTGATTTGTGTATTGGTAAGATGTAAATAATTATTAGTAGTTTTACTTTTATCTATTTGCAAAGAGATTTCTTCTCCTTTTTTATATCCAGATTTTAATTTTGAAATTTGATTATCACTCAAAAAAACTTTTTTGTTGCTTACATTTATTTAAAATAAAAATGTTTTATACTATTCTTCTACATAATCATTTGTTAATGTTCCCTCTTTTATATAAAAGTTTATCGAGCATAAGAATTATTTGATTATGTAATTTTTTAGTTTTAGAACCTTCGCGCATATTTTATTTGTTAATTCATCTAATTTGTTTATACCAATTATTATACATTAATTTCCTGCTTTAAGAGTATTCTGTAATTTTTATACATTTTTAAACCATTCATGTTAGAATCTGCTACATTTATTTTATCTTGTTTATTTCGTTTTCTTTCTCACTATCTCATGATTTCTGTTTCTTGTTAAATTTCATATAAGTCTTTTATCCTCATCTCATTTAGATTTTGCTGTATTGTTTATTTCATTTAATTCTTCATCTGTTTTATTTAATAGCTCAGAAGGCAATTCTAATCCTACATTTTTAAATAAATCAAAATCTAAATCTGTATTAAAATTCAACCTTAGTATTCCTTCAGCTTTATCCATTAAATTTCCAGCTTCTGAAGAATAGTCTAATTCCAAATGTTACGATGATTCATGTTGAGGTAAAAAATACATATTATCTGTTAAATATTTTATAGTATATTGAATACTTTCAAGATTTCGTTTTCTTGAAATTTCCTGGTCTTGTAATTTTTTATTTACTGGTAATTCTCTTTAATATTTTTCAATACATAAATGGGGGATTTAAGTTTTACACATTATATTTTGTTTTTTCAGATTATAATTTTATTAATTCTAATTCATTTCTAATCTGTTGTTTTAATTTCTTATTTCTTTCACGTTCAATAACATTCATCTATTTATCATTAAATTATTTTCTACTCCGAGTAGATTATTTTTTACTCCAAATAGATTATCTTTTACTCTGAGTAGATATTTTAAAAATAAATAAATGTTAAAATTAAAGATTATGCTGAACCTGAAGAATTTACAGATAAAAAACAAAATCCTTCATTACCAAAACATTCTTTTAGACTTTTAATTGTAGGCAGTTCAGGATCAGGAAAAACTAATTTATTTGTTAATTTAATATATAATTATTTAAAATTTGATTGTTTGCTTCTAAGTGTTAAAGATATTTATGTACCATAATTTATTAAACCAAGAATATTTTACAATGTTTGATGATAAAGAAAGAGAAGATATCGTAAATTGTATGAACATAAAGAGAAAAGAATTATTATTGGAAGTGTTTAATAAATATAAAAAAGAACAAGTTTTATTTTCTTCTGATTCCAAAGAATCATAAAAGTAGATGATTTAGACCCATGTATGAAAAATCTAGCAATTTTTGATGATTGTATAACTGAAAAAGATCAAAGCGATATAGCTGAATTGTTTATCAGAGGAAGAAAGAAAAATGCATCCATTATTTATCTGAGTCAATCATATTATTCTACTCCTATTAATAAAAGAAAAAATTGTAATTATTTTATTTAGTTTATTAACTAGAAAAATCCAACAGATTATTAGGGAAATTGATGGAAATCTTACCAATGAAGAATTTAAGAAATTATACAAGAGAGCAATTCAAAAACGTTTTGATTTTTTATATTGGATTTAGTTAATCTAAATGTGAAATATCGAAGAATTTTTGAGCCTTTATAAAGGGAAGAAGAATATTTGGAAAAGAGAGTTTTTATGTATCGAAAGTCTTATCAATTGAACAAACTTAGCGTTTCGTTATGAGTTGGTAAGTTTTTGTTTAGTGCTTCTGGTTTATCTGGATTCGTTTTTCATCTGTTACCAGCATTAAGTATAATAGCAGGCGTCATTGAATTAATTGATAAGTCTTTAAATATATCTGCTAAAAAGAGTGAATACAAACAAGCTTATAAATTTTATAAACAGTTATTAAATTTATTGAAATCAAAAAGTTTGACTGAACAAGAAGTGTATATGAGGGATGATGAATATATTCGAAATTTACAATATTTTCCTATAGAAAAATATATAAAGAAAATGGTTATAAATATGTTGAGGTAAATAATTTTATGTCTAAATAAATGTGTAATAAAAAGGATTACAAATGTAAGAATGGAAAATGTGTTATTAATAAATCTATTAATAATTTACCATTTGAAATGCAACTACCAGGACATTCATTTACGAGGCCTGGAACTCAATTATACATGAAAAAACAAGATTAAATCCAGATTTATCATACATAGAATGGAGCAAACCAATTAACAAAGTTGATGAAACTGCATATCGACATGATATTTGTTATTTAAAAAATAAAGATACTAAAACAAGAAATGAAATATGTGATACAAATATGTTAAAAGAATTAGATGAAATTCCAAATCCTACAATTCTTCAAAGATTAGAAAGAGGAATTGTTAAACCAATCTATGAAGCAAAAAAGACATTTGGAATGTGTTCACTCATTTACTGTTTAAAATGTAAAAATCAGACAGATAGTAACGAAATTATAAATTCTACATCTAAAAATGGAAAAAACTATGATGAAAGGAATTTGTGTCAATTGTAACTCAAAGAAAAGTGTTTTTTTTAAACAAATGACACATTAAAAGATGTATATTATGACCCTTTAAAAGGTTATTGTGGTATCAATGAGTTAAAAAGGAAAACGAAATTTACTCAAAAAGATATTACTGATTTTCTTCATACAAGATTTTACAAATATATATATACAAGATATAAACCTATTTAAACCTATGTATATGCAAGATATAAACCTATTAAAAGAAAATTTATAAGAAGCAGGATTTATTTATCTCATATTGATGACAAATGGCAAGCAGATTTATTATTTATAAAATCTTTTAGTAAATATAATGATGGTATGAATTACATGTTAACTGTTATAGATATATTTAGTAAATATGCATGGGCTGTTCCAATTAAAAGAAAAACAGGTGGAGAGTTATCAAATGCTTTTAAAAAGATATTCAAAGAGAGAAAACTATTAAATATTCTGATTATAGTTTGAAGTTCTTTACTTCTCTTTAACACAAATTTTTTTTCAGAAAATAATATTCAGTGGTTTGGTACTAATAATGCAGAAATTAAATGCTCAGTAGTTGAACGATTCAATAAGACTTTAAATGTAAAAATAGGAAAATTTTTAGCAGCTAATAATACAAGAGGATACATAGATGTATTAGATAAATTAGTTAACAATTATAAAAACTCTTATCATAGGTCAATTAAAATGACACCAACAGAAGCAAGTAAAAAAGAAAATGAAAATACTGTATATAATAATTTGTGTGTTAAAAAGATTATCAAAAACCAAAATTTATAAAGAAGGTGATAAAGTAAGAATTATAAAATATAAGGAAACATTTACAAGAAGTTATCCTACATTTACAGATGAAATTTTTATAATATCTGAAATGTTAAAATCAGATCCAATTACTTATAGATAAGAGATTTAAACAACGAAGAAATTAACGAAGGCACTTATATATATATATTATAAGAATTGGTTAAATATATTAAAAAAGATAATGTATATAAAATTGAAAAATAATAATAAAAAGAAAGGAAACAAGTTATTAGTAAAGTGATTAAATTATCTAGAAGAATATAATAGCTGGATAGATAAAAAAGATTTAATTGTAAATTAAGGGGTATGTGATTTACATACTCCTTGATTATTTTGGGTAGGGAGAATTCTCACCCCCCAAGTATTGTTATTAAAAGATGAAAAACCATTCTATTTTCATATATTATTTCTTTTATGACAGTAGCCCAAATTCGGGCTGTTGTCACACACAAATCACTTAAAAATACAAATTATTTACCTTTTGATGTTCAGTTTTTATATTTAGTTTTTCGGTATTCATTATGAATTGTTCAACTGTATAATTATTTAACAATTTTATACCATTGAAATATACTTCTATATTAAGTATATGCTCTCGAACACAGTTAAATAAATTAATAGAATTTGTGGGTTAGGTTTTATTTCATAAATTACTTTTAATTTTGGATATTTTTCTTTTAATTTTGTTATATGTTGATTTTTAGATTTCCTTTGAGTTCTCAATGCATAATATGGATGTTCACATTTTGATTCATTTATTTCAATTAATAGAAATGCATGTCTTTCAGCCTTTTTAATTATTTTAATTGATATTATATCTTCTAATTGTTTATATTCTGAACTTTCAATTTCTAATTTTTCATTTTTAACTCTTAAATCATTCATATTAATATTCACTTTATTCAAACTTTTTTGTAGTTTATTAGTACCATTTTTAAATTTTTCAACAATTTCATTGGTATAATAATTAACAACAATATCATTTACCTTTTGGAAAATTCAGGTGATATCCAACAAGCAATATTAGTTTTTAAATCTTTAGAAACATATAAGTCTCATTATATTTTAATTTATAATTAACAATTTATAATTCCTACAGCTGTTTTAAATATTTTTCTTAAAATATCATAATAATTTTCAGATAAAATTTTAGATCCTGTGTGTGTAACTTAATATTGCATTCGATATACTTTATATTTTTAATATATTCACCTTTAGATTCATTAATTTTGTAATCTGGTATAAATAATTTTTTAAGGTTTACTTCTGTTTTTATCTTATTTTTTATCTATCTAAGTATCTAAATCTAATGTATCTGTCAATACTTGTTTATAACTTCCAGTTTTTCTAATGTAAGATATTATTGATTTAATAATATCATTCTTAGATTTACTTTTACTTTTCATTTTTAAATCTTTTATAACATTTTTCAGTTTTTGAATACTCAAAGCATTTTCAATATGAAGAAATGCCATAATTCTATAGAAATAAAAAAGGAAGAGTTTTTTTTTCTATTTATTAGAAAGTAATTTTTATAAAGGAATTTAAAAAATTGATAACAAGAGCTATCAATTTATTTAGAAAGTATTTTTATATAAAAGGATTTCAAAAAAAAGAGTTTCTAAAACTGTTATTAACTTATTTGGAAAGTATTTTTATAAGGGATTTTGAAAAAGATAAAATAATTTTAAGGAAATTAAAATTTAACATTTAAAACTTCATTAGTAGCTATAACAGCTGCTAATAATCTTTTATGTTTATTTGATTTTTGATGTCTAGTTTTATGCCATTTTGTATAATAAACTCCACATTCACACATCACATGTTGTGAATATTCCTCTTTCATACATTTGATACATCGAGTCATACTTTTCTTTATGTGTATATAAAATTCTTCATCATTATTTTTTATTTTACAATATCAACAAATCATATCCATTTATAATGGTTTATTTTTCTTAAATAGAAATATTTCTTGCAAGTTCTGATAGTTAAAAAATCTAATTATTTAAAAATGCTGAAAACTCATTCCATTCATTTTTATTTTCTTTAACTTTTGAATTATTTTCTATTCCAAAATATTCACAAATTTTTTTCATAGTATACAAATATTTTATAGTTTTTTTTGTAATAATTAAAATCTAAAAATTTGTAAAACATTTCATCAGCTTGCAATGTAAAATTTAAATTATGTTTTCTTTTTTAATTGTTTGAAAAAAAATTTATCCTACTTGCACATTTCTGTTTCGAAAATGTTTGAATATTTATGTTATGATAATTTTCATCTTCTGAACTGTCGTAAGTAATTTCTTTCTTGTGAATATTTTTAAAATACACCAAATCAAGGCACATAGGTATGTCGTGCGTCAAATAGGAGCAAAGGTAATCTTATTATGATATTTATGTCTTGCAAGGTAATCTTACTATGATATTTATGTTTCCATATAGATATCAATGAAACAATGTTTACATTTTTTTTATAATTAATCAGTATGTATTCTTTTTTTGTGAATCTACATCTTGAAAATCATTAATATAGCATGAAAAACTAATATGAGCAAGTGTACTCAAAGAACATTCATTACATATTATATACAGGGTGATTATAAAAAAACTTTGCCAACATCTGCACTTCTAGCGTCCATTCTATTTAACCGATCAAGATGATACTTCAAATATAGTTCTTTTGAGATATGCGCTCGAGATTCTGTGAATGGCAACACAGTGGCCCTCGCGGTTACAGTTATAGTGACAGAAACTCGAAATTTTTGAATGGCAACGCCTGCTTTTTACCATCGCAAAATGTTCAGCACATGCGAAAACCCTAAATAGCGTTGAAACGGTACCGATATGTCCGAAAACCGACGTGTTATACACATACAAACAGTTCTTCAAGGCGCTCGGAGGAATAATGCATACGACAGAGACAAGACACTGCTCAATGATGAGAACACATAGAGAAAAAAAATCTTTATTAATTTCAAACATTTTCCACATGAGTGCCATCACAGGCAATTACGCATTGCATGCGGGAGACGGTGGACAATGTCGCTGCACGCAACATGGCACGAGGGATGTTTCCAATCTCACGCCGTATAGAATCCTTTAAGTCCGACAATGTTTGAGGATTGCACAGATAAACTCTGGATTTGAGATAGCCCCAAAACCAGAAATCCATAGGCGTCAGATCTGGGGATCGCGCAGGCCACGGAAAAGGATAATAGCGTGAGATGATGCGATCACCAAAATGCTGATCCAGGAGCCTTTTAACTGACCTCGCTATATGTGGAGGTGCGCCATCTTGCATCCAAACAATGTCATTGAGTGCATACAGCCGACGCAACTCCGGTAAGACATAATTTTTCAGCATGGCTGCATACCGAGGGGCCGTTGCAGAACATGTTGCAGGGCCAGTCGGGGTCGTTTCCTCAAAGAAGAACGGGCCCAGAACAAATGTAGCTGTAATGCCGCACCACGCAGTCACTTTGGCGTCAAATAATGGTACTGGCGCCACAGCATGAGGATTCGTCTCTCCCCAGTGCACACAATTCTTTGTGTTAATGTTGCCATTTAAGGTGAAATGCGCCTCGTCCGTCCATAGTATGCGAAGTGGCCAGTCGTTATCCGCATCATATCGTAACAAAAATGCATTTGCGAAGTCCAGCCGTTGTTGTGGGTCACCCGGCTCCAACATCTGGACGCGCTGGAACCGATAGGGAAACATGTGAAGTACCGAGCGCAAGAGCTTGCGGACCGTTGAGTTCGGAATATCGAACACGCGCGCTATGCCTCTTGCGGTTTCTGTGTGTCCTGCAGTCACTGTATGGTGCACTTCCATGACAACGTCCTCAGAAACAGTTGGCCGTCCGGAGCGCTGTTTGTCACAGGTGCAGCCTGTATCTTCGAATTTCCGCACTAAATCACGCAGAGCTTGCAGAGTACATGGGCCACGTCGTTGTCGATGATTGCGGCGATACACACGCAAGGCTTCCGCAGCGTTCATCCCATTTTGGTAATAGAGTTTGATCAATTCACCGCGAACTTTCCTAGGAAGACTCATATCGTCGGTATGTGCGAGTTCCCGAATGACGACTTCACATACCCGCTTGGTATTTTATAGGTTTCCTACGCTGAATATCTGGCGACCGGCGTTCTGTGATTGGTTTCTTGACTCTGTCACATGCAAATTTATTGCGTGCGCCCAGATCGTGTTTTATTGGCCGGTTTTCAGAACTCTTTTTTGTGTTTGCAGAACACGTCCGTTTTTAGACATATCGGTACCGTTTCAACGCTATTTAGGGTTTTTGCATGTGCTGAACATTTTGCGATGGTAAAAAGTAGACGTTGCCATTCAAAAATTTCGAGTTTCTGTCACTATAATTGTAACCACGAGGGCCACTGTGTTGCCATTCCTAGAATCTCGAGCGCATATCTCAAAAGAACTATATTTGAAATATCATCTTGATCGGTTAAATAGAATGGACGCTAGAAGTGCAGATGTTGGCAAAGTTTTTTTATAATCACCCTGTATATTGTAAATCTAAGCTCCATAGTGAAAATAATTCAAACACAGTTTAAATATTAGCATTTGGGGGGATTACTATCAACAAGTGGCAACACCTGCTTTCTGATCCGAACTTTTCGTAACATGAATGAGACATGAATCGTCAACACTTGGAGCACAGAGCTTGAGCTGTTGAGCAGCGGGAGAGAGACGCTCGTCCTCCCCCTCCTTCATGCACGTCTGCCGGTGGGAGTGTTACGAGCTCCCTCTCGTGGCCTACTTACTGTCTGCCAATGGACGCGGTGGAGGCGAAAATGCCTCTCAAGAACCGTCAGGTTGTTGTTGTGCCTGCCTGCTTCCCGGTACCCCGTTATGAGTTGGGTTCTACCAGTTACACTGAAGCAGCCGGATGGAATCTTCGTGATGGTGATGCAGGGACCATGAAGAAGGCCCCCAATACTTGGTCTTTCACCCCCAGAGGTATTATTCCACGTGGTGGAAATCGCAACCACGCCCTGTTTTAAAGTGCCCCAGCCGCCATGAGTGAATACTACGGTTTAGCCTGGATTTGAACTCATTAACTTCCGATACTCCGAACGACATCCTAACCAACCAGGCCAATAAACTTTCTTGTAGCGGCTACCCACTAGGATCTTATTTATTTTAATAAATTTTTCTGTGGGATTGTGTTTTATAAGTGATACAATGTATCAGCCTTTAGTGCAGGTAAGGGGGAACCAGAAACCATGGGACTTCCCTCTAAAAAAGAGTTTCAGATAGTAAAATTAGCATCTTTAATTTCAATATACAGTAGAATATTTATATAGCTATAGTCACATGCCTGAATTTCATATATTCTCTCAAATTTCCGATCCCTAAGTGTCATAAGTCAAGGATCTTCGGTTAAGCCCGGATTCGAACTCACGGTAATGAGAACGACACCCTAATCATCCAGCTCATCACAGCCTTGTTCAGCGTGTGTTGTCAAATTGTCCACCACTAAAAAGTGGCAATAGATAATAAAAATTCTACATTTCTGTTCCCCTCTTTCACAGTGCAAGGGGTCGAACACCAATCCTCCCACTCCAAAGATCATTATTACTTATCTAGATTGTGGTAAGCCATAATGCTATAGGGAGATCGAACTTACTCTTTCAAAAAGAACACCTGCAAAGATGGGTGATTGAGAGTACGCATAATTCTTTCATGCAGTATGTAATTTTATGAGCTAACTTTTAAAAACAACATACACATTCATGAAAATAATTCCTGTTGGAATTTCAGTACACATTTGCAGCGTAATTTGAAGAAATGATATATTGTCTATAATCACGTAACTTTTTCGGGATTTTATGATCACCAGACCTCTCCAAATAGTTATATTTTGAAATCTTTACCAAATAATTAAATTGAACAATGAAATGAAAAAAAATTGCAAAATACAGAGAAAATTCAAGATTTGCATTTTGAAATTTAATAAGGTTGTCAGTAATACTTTCGGACTACTATTGCATATTTCTTGACAAAAATTCTGTAATTTGATCATGTATTTATAGACGATTTAGTTCTTATGTGAAAGAACAATTATAACAGACTGCGAAAAATATGTGAGAATTTAGCAAATATATATGTAATGAGCCTACTACTAGCTGAGAGGTTAGCGACTATAAATGCGAAGCAGTGGGTTATGTGTTCAAATCCTGCTTCAGGTGTGGATGTTCTTTTTTCTGTGTTTCTCTATTCTTTCACTTCCGGGGCAAAGCTGTCACAACCACTTTTAAAGTTGCCATTCCTTCGCCACTTGTCGCACTGAATTAATTAATTCTAAGTCGGGCTTGGAATTAAAAAAATACAATTTAGTAGGAAAGTTTTTTTTTAATTTTTCAGTAAATTATATTTTATTTTAAGCTTATAACACTGTAAATAACGTGTAGAAAATAATAATATTAGCTTATTTAAAATATTCCCTTTTTTAAAGCACTGATTGGTGCAAACCTATACCGCTAGAGTTTTTCAATTAGTTTAATTAATATTTTAATATTTTTGAGCATCCAACTTTATCAGGTAATGTGATTATTTCTCCCTTTTCATGATAATTGTTATGCGTCAGAGAGTTTTAAGCTATAATTTCCTTTATAAAATAAATAAATAATTAAGATCTTTGATAAATTTTAAGTAGGACGTGTATTTGAAACTTATGCAGTTTTTTTTTCTTCCTTTGTGAAACACACTTGTTTTTTCTACTTAAAATAATTTAATTTTTATTTATTGACTTATCAAAGATATAAACCCGCATTAAAGCAAATTCAATGATGACTAAAAATTAAGTTTGTAATTTCTGAGTTACTTAACTGTCAATAACTATTGTTTCTTGATATCAGTAGTGAGAAAATGAGAGTTCAGCGACACGCGGAGCGCGGAGCAGGCTCTTATCAGCTGTAGCGGTGACGTCATAGGTTTGTAGTCTTATACGAGGGTTTAGAGTGACGTCATATGTTTGTGATCTTACACGAGGGTCTTATCACTAAGCAGAGTGTGTGTGACGTCATTGAATAGTGCTGCCATCTATGGAGAAATTTTGAAACTTTATATTAAAGCTAAGAGTGACGTCATTGAATTGTGGTGCCATCTATGGAGGAATTTTCAAACTTTTTATACTAATGCTGCCCTCTATGGGATTAATTTTGAACTGTATATTTTTATTTTTAAAAATGAACATTTCCAGCCGTAGGGACAGAACCTCAAACCTCAGCCGTGGTAGTCCGTTATCTTATCGACTGAGCTACTCGGACTTCGTAAAGGAAATGGTTTTTATGGTTTATTATCAGAGGGGATGATTAGGACTTAGAATTTTTATGTTTAAGGATTATAATGTATTTTAAAGTGTATAATAATATGAATTTATTTTTAAAGTAATAGAATTTAATTTCAAATAGAATATATTTTTCAGAATTTAAAATTTACACATATTTTATTTTAAAAGAAAATGGATCTTTAATTAAATTACAATGTTGAGAATTTTAGAATATTAATTAAATTTTATTGGAAAAGAGATTTTTACGATAAAAAGATTAATTATTTTTCGAATACTACTGACAGAATTTATTTTTTAAAAATATTAATAGAATTTAAAACAAATGTTGATTGAATTAATTTTAGTTTAGTTAATAAAAATTTGTAGAGTGAGACTCGAACCCAGGTTCTAATAAAAAAGACTTCGTGTCTTGGTGTCTAAGTAGTTTTTAAGTATTAAGTATGTTTATCTATAAAAGCGAATGATTTTATACTCACCATTCATTTGTGATAATGCCGTCCACTGTAGAGCTTACTATTATTATTTTTGCCTATATTTCTTTGTGTGCATTTGTTTCTTTGATTTATATATTCACAGAAAATAACAAAATACCCATTGACTTTACATTACATTTCAATCAAAGCGCGAATTTAACTTTACGTAGTTAATCATGAGATTTAGAATAAACATATCGAATAATAAAATTTCATGTTGCAATGGAGGAAACATATCAAGATCCAAGTCTGCCGGGAAGCTTCGGTGGATTAAATGCATTATACCGTGCTGCTCGAGGAACAATTCCGAAGAAAACAATTCAGAAATGGTTGAAAGGAGTAGACGCGTATACTCTACACAAACCAGTTCGTAGAAAATTCCAAACTAATAGAGTGATTGTATATTCTATTGATCAACAATGGCAATGTGATCTGGTAGATTTGATTAAATTAAGAGAACATAATCAAGGCTTTCGCTACATATTGACATGCATTGATATTTTATCAAAGTATGCATGGGCCATACCGTTAAAAACTAAACGTGGTGATGAAATCGTAGAAGCGTTACGAACAATATTTTTAGAGCGGCAACCGTCCTCTCTGCAATCTGATAATGGTTTTGAATTCAAGAATACTAAAGTGCAAAAATTTCTGAAAGAGAATGGAGTTCGATATTTTACTACAAATAATATGACAAAAGCATCGGTAGTCGAAAGATTCAACAGGACCTTAAAAACGAAGATGTGGAAATATTTTACAAAATATAACACATATAATTATATAAATATACTCGATAAATTGATGTTTAGCTATAACAGAACGTTTCATTCAAGTATAAAAAGATCGCCTATTGAAGTGAACTCTAATAACGAGAGTGATGTTTGGTTCACATTATACGGAGATATGGAAAATATCAAATCAAAATCTCCTAAATTTAAAGTTGGTGACACTGTAAGAATTTCAAAAAATAAATTGACGTTTGAAAAAGGTTATGAAACGAATTGGTCAGAAGAAATATTTGTGATTACAGAACACGTTAAGCGAAATCCCCCTGTTTATAGGGTGAAAGATTTGATGGATGAGCCTGTTAAGGGTACATTTTACGAACAGGAACTTCAAAAAGTGGATCCAAAAACGGTATATACAATAGAACGTATTTTGAAAAAGCGTAAGAAGAATGGGAGAGAGGAATATTTAGTAAAATATAAAGGATATCCCCCAAAGTTTAACCAGTGGATAAGAATAGATCATTTGTTGTCCCTATAAATATCGATGAATGATGCATATTAACTCATTTATCAAGATGAGTTTCTATCTAACACTTCCGAGTGACAGCTCAATGAATTTTTTTCCCGAGAATAAAATCTCTCATTTTATTACGCGTTTGCCACAAGGTATTGAATTAACAGATCATTGGGAAGTCGCATTAGTTCAATTTATGTACCCGCACACTTGGTATAATGTAAATAATCAAAACAATTTAATGGGTTTTGATTTAGGTGACGGTATCATATTTGGAAGAAGAATACCACCTGGGTTTTACGAGACTGTACCAGATATTTTAAAAGCAATAATCACCGAAGAACATTTAAAAAAAATTTCTTTTAAATTTAATGAGGTAACCAAAAGAGTTACTATTAAATTAAGGAATAAGGCGCGCGTGATATTATATGACGGTTTGGCTCAATTGTTAGGCTTTGAACCAGGAGAAATCGCCTCTGTTGATTCTGAAAAAAGTTTGAGAGTAAATATGTGGCGGATCCGTGTGCAAACTATAGAGTATTATTAGTTTACTCGGATATAGTAGAACCTCAGATCGTTGGTGATGTATTAGCACCTCTATTACGCATCGTGAATGTCACAGGAAATGATGGTGACATGATAAATGTACAGTATGATAGACCCCATTATTTACCGGTAAACCGAAAAATTATTGATACACTGGAAATATTTATAAGGACGCACACTGGTGAATTAACCCCATTTGAACGCGGACGATCATACGTAAAACTTCACTTCCGTCAGAGATACTTATCATAATGTATGTTCCATATCAATGTTGTCAAAAATCTTTTGAGGATTATTACGTAAATCAAACGGGAAATGGATTAAACTATTATCATGGTGCTGCATTTCAGAGAGGATATGGTTTAGGAAGTTTATTTCGATCGTTTTTTCGTGCCGCCGTACCCATGTTAAAATCAGGTGCAAAAGCTGTAGGGAAACAATTATTTCATAGTGGTGTAAACGTTTTAAATGACTTATCGAAAGGTGATGATTTAAAAGTGGCAACGAAACGTAGGTTAAAAGAAGCCGGCCGCGAATTAACTGATAAAGCTGCTCATAAAATGAAGACGATGATTGGTTCTGGAAAAAATAATAAAAAGAGAAAGCAAAGTAAAAAACGCATCAGTTCACGGAAAGCAAAGAAAGTTAAAACACACGATATATTCTCTTAAGATGTCTGCCCTCATACACAGAGACTCAGTTGCATGTGCTAAATCTGAACTGGATTTATTTGTTATTCCACCTACCCAAACGGCTATTGAAAATGGACATTTCATCGAATATCATCCACTGTCGAATATTCGCGATGGCGCACCTTTAGAATTTAATATTTCTGGAAATGGACAAGATTATATAGATTTAGCTTCTTCCCACCTGTACGTGAAAGTGAAAATAGTGAAGAATGATGGATCACCCTTACCGGAAAATGAACCTGTGGGACCCATCAATTTATTTCTCCATTCTCTCTTTTCACAAATTGATATCAGTTTAAATGAAAGAATGATATCATCGTCTAGTAATACTTACCCGTTCAGAGCTTATATAAAAACACTTCTAAATTATGGAGAAGATGCAAAGAAAAGTTTACTCTCATGTGAAGGATTTTACAAGGACACAAATTTGAAAGTTGTTAATCCTCTGTTGGAATCTGGAGGAAATGACGGATTGAAGAAAAGATATGAAATGTGTTCTAAAAGTAAAACAATAGATTTAATAGGACGGTTACACTGTGACATTTTTGAACAAAGTAGACTTTTGTTGAATATGGTAGATTTAAAAATTAAAATGATTCGTTCCAAATCTAATTTTTGTTTAGTATCTTCTAAAACAGACAGCGAGTATAAAATAGTGTTGGACCATGCATCATTTTTTGTACGTAAAGTAAAAGTGAGTCCGGGAGTACTCTTGGGACACACCAAAGCCTTAGAAAAATCAACTGCGAAATATCCTATTAATAGAGTGTTGTGTAAAACATATTCTATTTCTAAGGGAAGTTGGTCATTCATGCAAGATAATGTATTTCTTGGAATGTTACCGAAACGTATAATTATTACTTGTATCAATAATGGAGCTGTCAATGGGGATTATGCACTAAATCCCTTCTTTTTTCATCATTATAATTTAAATTTTTTAAGTATATATGTAGATGGGCAGCCTGTGCCAAGTAAACCTTTGGAATTGAATTTTAAGGAACAGAGCTATATAAGAGCCTATCATCGATTATTTTCATATTTCAACCACGATAAAGGAATTTACTTGACGAGAGAAGATTTTGCAGAAGGCCACACCCTCTATGCATTTGATTTAACACCTGATTTATGCGATGGTTCTCATTTAAACTTACAACATCAAGGAAACTTACGGTTAGAGATAAAGTTTTCCGAAGCTTTAACAGAAACTATCTCCGTATTGATTTATGCTGAATTTGAAAATGTTATTGAAATAACAAAAACACGTCAAGTGTTATGTGATTTTCCTAATTGAATAACATGAACACTAAACAACTTATGAATGCGTTATCACGTGATAAATTTACGAAAAAAATATTCATTGGTGTTTTTCCAAGTAATTTAATACCTAAAAAAATTACAAAGTATCCTGTTTGCTTAGTGGTGAATGTTGATGCATCTAACAAACCTGGAAGTCACTGGGTGGCATTCTACTCCCCTTGTTCAGAAGAAATTGAATTTTTTGACTCTTATGGAAATTCTCCAGATTTTTATAATGGAAATATTTCAAGTTTTGTATCGAGATATCAGCATGTTAATTTCAATTCTATGATTCTACAAAGTAATGTAACAGCTGTTTGTGGACAGTATACTATAATGTACCTTTATTTTAAAGCTAGAGGGAAATCCCTCATGAAAATGTTATCTTATTTTGTAAACAAACATATTTGTAATGACAAACGAGTTTATAATTTTGTATCTAAACGATTTCATGTAAAAGCACCTTTTTATCAATAAAAATATATTTAAACTATATACAATTTGTGTCTGTCTTCATTTCTCATGGAGTTTCCAAAGTTACAACACCCTTTTACGATGGTTCTTAGTGGACCCACAGGATGTGGAAAGAGTTATTTTGTTCGTGATTTATTAAAATATAAACAAGAAATGTTTTCTATTGTGCCTGATAAAATAGTCTGGTTTTACGGGATACATCAACCGCTATATGATAATATACCAGATACAATATTTGTGGAAGGTTTACCAAATAATCATCATGAATATTTAGGAGAAAACACATTATTTATAATTGACGATTTGATGAGTGAATGTGGGAGTGATAAGAGATTAACACATCTTTTTACTCGTGGCAGTCATCACTTGAATTTGAGTATAATTTTTATCACCCAAAACTTTTTTCACAAAGGAAAAGAAATGCGTGAAGTAACTCTCAATGCACATTATTTATTATTATGCAAAAATCGACGTGATGTTAGTCAAATCACACATCTAGGACGACAAATATTTCCTAGGCATGTTAAATTTTTTCATGAAGTGTATGAAGACGCGACTAAAAAACCCTTTTCTTATTTATTTATTGACCTACGTAGTGATACTCCTGAAGAAATGCGATTACGTACTCAGATTTTACCCAATCAGATCCAATATATTTACCAAATAAAACATAGATGATGCCTTAAAATACTTTAGTCTGCATTATGACGTTAAGTCGAGAACAACTAAAACAATTAAAACTCTTAAATATTTGTCCGAAAAAACTACGCAGGAATTTGTTAAAGAAATTACCTATTTCTTGTATTAAAGCCATATGCGAATGCACTTTGAATGTTTTACAAGGAAACATTCCCTTATCAGATCAAGAAAAGAAGCAACTAAGAAGATATAAAACTACTCTTCGAAAAGTGAGCGATAAGAAGTCTTCTTTATTTACAAAGAAAAAGTTAGTCATTCAAAAGGGTGGATTTCTAAACATATTGATACCAGCAGCACTGAGTGTTTTAACATCAATAATCAATGGAGTTTAAGAAATTCGCCTTAATTCCAGAAGAAACGTTATCTAGACACGTCCCAAGTAATCAACACATGTCTCAATTTGATAAAGAAATGGAAACTATATTAAAAAGTTCGTTAACTGATTATGAAAAAATTAAAAAATATAACGAATTATTACAGAAGAAAATGAATATGCAAAATTATAACTTACCTTACAAAGAAAAAATCGAAGAAGAAGAAATAAAAAGTCCTCAAAAGTCTAAGGAAGAAAATATTTATTACACAGACACAATATTAAATTCAGTTCCAAGTTCTCTCAAGAAACAAGCTCAAAACTTGTTGCGGTTATTACAAGGGGATTCTTCAGAAATACGCTGGAATCAAAATGGTGAAATGATTTACAAGGGACATATTTATACTAACTCTAATTTAGCAGATTTGTTTAATTTAATATTTACAAACCGAAAACCAAATAATGTTGTTGGATTGTATGAATTTTTAAATGGATTATCTGAATTAAATATTCCCAAACATTATATTAAAAACAGACATTTGTTATCATCACCTGCGAGAAACGAAGTTGTAAAACAGGAAATTGTTAAAAAGAGTGTCTCTACTAGAAAAAAATCTCCATATGTAAAATCATGGTTATCTTGGAAATAAATAATATATTTTAATTTAAATTGTTCTTATTCTAAAAATAATTTTGAAATAATATTACTATTATGTAATAAAAAATATTACAATGAACTATTACGAAATAAATTTATTATTTAGAAACAATTGGCATAAAATAATTGACAAACACATGAATATAAAATAATAATATTTATTAATATTTACATTTATAGTTTCTAAAAAGTCATTTGTAACATATCTGCAATTTTGCCTTTCACATAAGTTAATGACCAATCATGAAAAGTAGAATCATTTAAATTACAAATACAATAATTTGTACAAAATTCATTTATAACATTAAATGGATTAACAATTAATAAAATATTTTCTCCTAAAGTTAAATATTTATTATAATCATCGTAATTTAAACAATCATGCTGCCTCTGTGAAGGGTGATCTATTTTACACCCATAGCATTTAAATTTCTCATTCACTACAGAACGAGTTTCTAATAATATGCACTTTAACACACTTTCTATAATGTCCTTATTGGGACAATCATTCACTCCTTTACATTTTAAATTAATTTTCGATTTTTCATTTGCTAACATAGTTGGAAGAATTTCACAAAATTGAGTAGTTTGTATACACTCATTTATTTCATAAATGAAATCTGTTAATTTGTAAATATCACATTGATGTAAAAAAATTTTACTTTCCTCGACATTAAATTTATTTTTATTAATTTTTAATAATTTTAAAATGCATTTTTCATCTATATTCATCACTAACAGTTCATTATTAGCCACAAAACTGGTATCTTCATATTTTAAATAAAAATCAGTAAATTTTTCACAAAATTCATACCAAGTTCTTAAACTCATCGATAGTCCATTTTTTGTGGGTAAAAGCATATCCGCATTCTCCATAAATTCGCGAAATTGAATTTTCAAATTATTTTCATAACAGTTTAGAGTGATAAACATACCGAATCCCAAATTCCACCGACGAATTTCTTTGAAAGAGGGTTTTTTCTTTTCAATTAATGAAGAGTCCACTATGTATTTTTCTAACCAATCTCCGCTAGGTAATTCATCACAAGATTGCTGTGTGAAAAATAAATATTTTCAGCATTTTGAACACAATAAATTTAATACACAATTACATTCTATAAGATTAATACTTACATTAATTTCTCCCAAATTGTGAGACTCTTCAGTTCGCAATCGCTTAGGTGGTGGCATACAATTATTAGTAGTCTCTTCCTAAATAAAATTAAATTCATTTTGAATAATTTGATACAAAAAATTAAATAAAATATAATAATAATATTCTATAAGATTAATACTTACATTGTGTGTTTCTTTATTAGACTCCATTGTTCGTAGTTTTCTGAATGTCAAATTGTTTCTAGGACTCGTAATTTCAGGTTGAGGTGGTATTTTATGACTTAAATTCGACATAGTTGAGGCTTTAGGAGTTACAGTGAAAATGAATCAAATGTGATTAACGTTTTCAACCCCTTGCTCTTATCAGAACCACGTTATCATTATCTATGAAATGCGCATGACGAGTGAAATCTGTTCTTGGAAATAAGATATCAGTTATTTACATAGAAGCTGATCGAAGCTGATAGAACATGGTAGAATGTTTTAACCCCTCACTCTTATCAATAGTTAATCATAGGGGGCGTTATCTACTAAAAGATTTTGTCTTCTGTATCATGACGTGTCTCATGTGAAATCCGCTTACTTCCAGAAACTGATAGAACATTCTAGAATGTTCTGTCAGTTTCCGAAAGACATTTGATAGAAGCCAATAGAAGGAGAGTGATTGGATGATGGTATGTTATCAGTTCTGGAACATTCTTCGCTGGATATAAAAAGGGGTGAAACTTTATCAACATTTCATACTTACTCTCATCTGCTTAAGTGAAAGTACGCTTTTAGTTCAGTACGTCTTCAATCGACTATAGAATCTTAGAATCAGAATTCAACTATGGAATCTTCTCAGAATCAGAATTCACCTATGGAATCTTCTCAAGTAAGTAAATTTTTTCTTAGCCTGAATTAATATTTAAATGATTACATTTATTGTTATTTATGTTTAGTGTTTCTCTATTCTGATCAAAGTTTTTAATATAATTTGTATAGTGTAAAGATATTTTAACTGTGTATATAAATTATCTATTTTTTGCAATCTACTTATTTTAATATAGTGTTTTTAATTTCTTTCATATCATGCGTAAATATAAAATTTTAACTGTTTTAATTTCAATCTACATGTTTAAGACTATTTCATATTAATTTATTTAATAGAGTATGTAAATTTAAATGTTTAATTGTTTTAATGGTTTATGAGTTTAACGTGTTATTAACTTATTTTATACAGTCTGTTAATATAAATGTTTAAAGGTTTCAATCAAAGTAATTTTATATAAAGTGTTTTTTAATTTATTTTACATAGTATGTAACTATTTCAATTGATTATGTCCTACACTTAATTTCTTTAAAAATACAATTTAAATGTTTTGAACTTAATTTGCATATATTTCAATCGTCTGTAATTATTTAATGGCTTATGCGTTTAACGCTATTCCATATTAATTTATTTAATAGAGTGTGTAAATATAAAATTTTAACTGTTTTAATTTCAATCTACGTGTTTAAGACTATTTCATATTAATTTATTTAATAGAGTGTGTAAATTTAAATGTTTAATTGTTTTAATGGTTTACGAGTTTAACGTGTTATTAATTTATTTTATATAGTCTGTAAATATAAATGTTTAAAGGTTTCAATTAAACCATTTTTATAAAGTGTTTTTTAATTTATTTTACATAGTATGTTTTAACATAGATATATTTTAAATGTTTTGACTTATAAAAAGATCTTATGTTATTTGATGATTAGTCCAATATAATGGAATAATTTAAAATAAATGTTAGAAAGCTTTGGTGAATACAATATTTCAGTTTAGGCTTACATTTAGTTTATTCTTGTTGAAATTAAAATAATTATTTACAGTAACAAGTTTGTATAACTTACCTCTTTAAAAAAATAGAAGTATAAATTCTAATAGAATTTAATTATATAGTACATTCATTGGTTTACTTAAATGATAAGATAGCTATTGCATTTTATGATAAGAATTGTTACACACCAATCACATGATGACGCATGTATAACGAATCACATTGATTAGAGTTATCGCAAAGCTAGAGTCACGTGATATATTTATCTCGCGATTTCAGTGTAATATCGCATACCTTTGTTTTAAAGTGAATGTATTTGACCGAAAAACAACTCTTTTTAATTTGATTAGATCATTATACTAACATTTTTATTTTCCGTAGTTTATTGACTTTGGCATTCCTAATGAGGAATTGAGAGAAATTCTCAACGCCGCAGAATTACAAGATGAATGGAATGACTCAAACCCTGTTTGGGATGTTGAACCTACTACATCGTCTAGTGGCGTATCGTCAACTATCAAACAATCAAAGGCTGAATCATCAATTTCAAACTCATCTGCTCATGTGAGTACTTGCATGTTTCATGATATTATTTTATAATCAGAGTTATATATAAAATTTATACCAAGTCCCCTTTTTTGATAAGTTTTAAAGTTTATACGTACAGTAATAGAATTTCCTCTACAATTTAAATTTTCTAACATTAGCATTGATTCAAAGTTTACTAACGTTTAAAAAAAAAATTTTTACTTGAATTTATATTTGAAAATTATCAAAACACAATTGTTTGTAAAATATAATTAGTTAGTTATATACTCTACAAAATTTTAATAAAAAAATCTATTAAAATATTAAATGTTTATAAAATAATAAAAGAGAAATAAAAATTCTAAAACGAGTTATTTCGGTTTTTAGGTTTGCGATCAGTGTGGAAAAAGTTTTACCTTGAAACGTAATTTAAATCGACATTTGAAGATTCACAGTGATATTAAAAATTTTATATGCAACATATGTGAGAAAAAGTTTATACATAACAGTGATTTAAAAAGACATGTGTTAACTCACCAGCGTAATAAAATGCATGAATGTAATCACTGTGAATTAAAATTTAATTCAAGGTTACAATTAACTGCACATGTTCGCACAACACATCATGTAAAACGTAAGTCCACGGCCGTACCTACCCACCCTAAACGTCTTCGAGTTCAACAAAGAACCCTCAACACTTTTGCCATCTTCACGTTCGAACCTCTCGAAGAAAACGAATCTGATTTTATTCCATTCTTCGGTGAGATGAGACCCAAGATTCGTAGTAAGTTGTTGGAGGAACTTGAAGAATTATCATCCATTAAATGGTACGGGGTGGTGAAAGTTTTAATGAGCAGAATGTCTGAAGATGGAGAATTAGAATTTGCCTCTCCCTTCTTCCGTTCCAAATGTGCTATTGAACTCACAACTGATACAATAGACAGGCACATTGAAGAAGGTGAAACGAAAATTCTCTCCTCTTTAGACGAGTTTACACAGAGAGGGTCTGGTTGGGTATTGGAGAAAATTTTGTTCTTTAGCATAAATTCAGCAAAATATCATCCATTAGCCGCAAGTAGCTACATACCTCTCCCAAAGAAAATAGCCCTCAAAAAGGCTGTTTTAAATATTCAGAATAATGACCACAAATGTCTCCTCTGGTGTATATTGGCTTTTCGATTCAATATTCATTGGAGGGATAATCCTGAACGTGTCGGTCATTATTCAAATTTTGAAACCGATGTTAATTTGGGAGGGGTTGAATGTCCTGTTCCTGTAGGCAAAATTCCAGTCATCGAAAGATTGAACAATCTTCGTATCAATGTCTTTGGATATGATGAGGAAGTTTTTCCTCTGTATATTTCTGACAGGGAAGATGAAGATTGTTGCAATCTATTGCTCATTTCCAATGAACAGACCACCCACTACTGCCTCATAAGGAACTTTTCAAGACTAATGAGTGATCGTACCAAGCATGATGGAGTACGACATTATTGCTACAGATGTCTCCACCGTTTTGCTGAAGAACATTCATTAAAGGAACATGCTATTCACTGTCGACAGCATAGTCCTCAAAACATTAAAATGCCAAATCCCGACGATAACAATTTAGAATTTTCTAATTATCATTTCCAACATCCCGTACCATACATAATTTATGCAGATTTCGAAACAATCATAGAAAAAATATCTACATGCACACCCAACACCACAACATCTTACACAAACAATATTGCTCACCATAAACCATGTGGTTATGCCTATATCATCATAGGACCAGATGGTAATACATTAAAACCTATCACAGTATATAGAGGACCCAATGCTGTTGACAGTTTCATTGAAAATATATTACGTGAGAAAGAGGAGTTGGCCAATAAATTAATTACAATAGCCCCTTTAAAAATGACACCAGAACACGAACACTCATTTAGAAACGCCACTAATTGTAACATCTGTAACAAACCACTTGGAACTGATCGCGTTAGGGACCATGACCATCAGAATTTTTCAACACCTAATTATAGACAAGCATTACATACCACATGCAATTTAAAATTTAAACTAAGTAAAAAAATTCCAGTAGTATTCCATAATTTAAAACACTATGATGGTCATTTAATTATGCAGGGTTTGGGGAAAGTCAAAGATCATACTTTGAGTGTAATCCCCCATAATTTAGAAAAGTATATTTCATTTAGCTTAAGTAAAACATATGGTAAAATACAAGTATCATTAAATTTCATAGATAGTTTTCAATTCATGAATTCTTCCCTTGAAAAATTAGTCTCTAATCTAAAACCCCATCAATTCAAAATTTTAAATCAAAATTTCAATAATTCTAACGTTCATTTATTATTAAAGAAAGGAGTATATCCCTATGAATATATGTCTGATTTTTCCAAATTTAATGAGGAAATGCTTCCTCCTATAGAAGAGTTTTATAGCTCTTTAACAGAAGAAAGTATTTCCTCTGATGATTATAACCATGCTCAAAACGTTTGGCAAACTTTTAACATTAAAAATTTAGGTGAATACCATGACTTGTACGTTAAATCTGATGTGTTGCAGTTGGCTGATGTGTTTCAAAATTTTCGGTCACTTTGCATGCAATACTATGGTCTAGACTGTGCACATTTAGTAACTGTTCCCGGTTTAGCATGGCAAGCATCGCTAAAAATGACCAAAGAAACACTCGAACTATTCACGGATATAGACATGCATTTGTTTATAGAACGTGGAATTCGTGGGGGTGTTTCTATGATAACACATCGGTATTCTGCAGCAAACAACAAGTACATGCAAAATTATCGCGAAGATGATGTGTCTAAATATATAATGTATTTAGATGCAAATAACTTGTACGGTTGGGCTATGTCTCAACCACTACCTTTTGGAAAATTCGAATGGATTTCACCATCTGATCAACTTTTGGATCATATTCTAAATTTATCAGATAATAGTTCAGAGGGATATATTCTGGAGGTAGATTTAGATTATCCTCAAACCCTGCATGATTTACATAATGATTACCCATTAGCACCAGAAAAAATCAAAGTTACAGCTGAAGATCTATCTCCTTTCGCATCCTCCTTGTTAAATGGTAATAAATTCATACCAACTACTAAATTAATTCCAAATTTAAGAAATAAAAGTAATTATATAATATATCATCGTAATTTAAAACTTTATTTATCATTAGGCTTAAAATTAACTAAAGTACATAAAATTTTAAAATTCAATCAAAAACCTTGGCTTAAATCATACATCGACTTTAATACGGAACAACGAAAAAACGCGTCCTCATCGTTTGAAAAGGATTTTTTCAAACTGATGAATAATAGTGTATATGGAAAAACAATGGAGAATGTTAGAAAGCACATAGATGTTCAGCTAGTAAACACCGAACACAAAGCAAAAAAATTAGTAGCCGCTCCCTCTTTCAAACAATTTAAAATTTTTGATAATGATCTCGTAGGTATAGAACGATTGAGAAACACAGTGATTCTCAATCGTCCAATCTACATTGGGTTTGTTATCTTAGAGTTAAGTAAACTTTTGATGTATGAATTCCACTACAACATCATCAAGAGACAATATGGAAGCAATGCATCATTGCTTTTCACGGATACAGACTCTCTTACCTACGAGATTAAATCAGAAGATGCATATGTTGATATGAAGAAAAATATCAACATTTACGATACCTCCGATTACCCTCCAGATCACCCTCTCTTCAGCACTCAAAACAAAAAGAAAATTGGCTGCTTCAAGGATGAATTGAATGGGAAGCCTATCTTCGAATTTATAGGATTACGGTCTAAGATGTACACTATACTATCTTCGGAAGGTGAGAAAAAACATCTAAGGGAGTGAACAGAAATGTTGTTAGAAAACAACTCAAACATCATAATTACAAACGATGTCTATTTCAAAGAGAAATAAAAAGAATGGAACAAAAACGAATACAAAGCACAAACCATCAACTTTTCACAACATCTATCAACAAAATCTCCCTCTCTCCTTTTGATGATAAAAGGTATCTCTTAGACGACGGTATATCCTCTTACTCTTATGGTCATTATAAGATCCCAAACAACATTCCATAATTCCTTGAAGATGATGCCGAATCCAATACAATAGTTCCTTGTTACACATATTAAAACTGCTGTATATATTCATAAATCATTAGTTGTACATATTCATTTAAAAAAGCTTGGAAAATAGGCCTACTGGGGAATCTCGCCAAGCATAAAATAAAAGGAGATAACGCGCCAAATATGCTGTACGCCTTGCGTGGTGTGGAAATCAGCATTATTTTAATTAATATAAAAATTTTACAGATGTGACCATAAAGGTAAGTAAATAGAATTTAGTCATTTATTCTAAATTCAAATCATTTACAAAATGTCTATAATTTTATTTTAAAAAAATGATTAACTTCAAAACAATTAACATTTGTTTTAAATTCTATTAATATTTTTAAAAAATAAATTCTGTCAGTAGTATTCGAAAAATAATTAATCTTTTTATCGTAAAAATCTCTTTTCCAATAAAATTTAATTAATATTCTAAAATTCTCAACATTGTAATTTAATTAAAGATCCATTTTCTTTTAAAATAAAATATGTGTAAATTTTAAATTCTGAAAAATATATTCTATTTGAAATTAAATTCTATTACTTTAAAAATAAATTCATATTATTATACACTTTATAATCCTTAAACATAAAAATTCTAAGTCCTAATCATCCCCTCTGATAATAAACCATAAAAACCATTCCCTTCGCAAAGTCCGAGTAGCTCAGTCGATAAGATAACGGACTACCACGGCTGAGGTGCGAGGTTCTGTCCCCACGGATGGCAAAATTCAATTTTTAAAAATAAAAATATACAGTTCAAAATTAATCCCATAGAGGGCAGCATTAATATAAAAAGTTTGAAAATTCCTCTATAGATGGCAGCACTATTCAATGACGTCACACACTCTGCTTAGTGATAAGACCCTCGTGTAAGATCACAAACATATGACGTCACTCTAAACCCTCGTATAAGACTACAAACTTATGACGTCACCGCTACTGCTGATAAGAGGCTGCTGCGTGCTGCGCGTGCAGGTGAACTGTCCTTTTCTCACTACTGATATCAAAAAAGGCAATTTTAAATATATATGTATTCCTTTTGGTCTTTATACTTGAAAAATCTGTATAAATGATTTGATAATGTCAAAAAGTCTTGAAATTTATCAAATATCTTTTTTCTTAAAAACATGATATTTCGAAAATTGTTAAAAATTTGACACTCATTGGATGTAGGAAATCAGTAAATCCAGTAGATATTGGACTTAGGAACTATGTAGAGTTTACCGATATTTTTAATTGCTCCGAAATTCTTAGAAAGAACTTTGGTCTTTAATATATTATTTTTATGACAAATCACTTCAGACGGTTGCTGAATTTATTCTCTTCCTGAACTACAAATGAGAGCAAGAGAGAAAAGAGTATCTCAAAAGTACCTTCTTTTATTATCTATTTTTGAAAACATATTTATCATGATTGAAATATAAATGTAAAAAGTAACAAATAATAAAATACAATTAATTATGAAAAATGATTTGTGATTAATATTGACAAAAATTTTTAAGATTAATATGTATCTCTTTCAGCATAATACTATAAAATATATTGTTTTCATACAAATCAAATTAATTTTAAAAAAATGAAATCCTAAATTTAGAATGATTGAGAAATTATTTTCAAAAAAATTCTTAAAACTAATATAAGCTTATAATTTTCTCTTTATTTTTCTATAAATCTTAAATTTTCAAATTTTATCTTTATCTTAAATTTTTTTAAAAATCAAAATTAAGAGACTCAAAAATAAGAAATTGAAATAAAACTCTTAAGGATAAAAATTCTGCTTTAGCACGTACTGAATTAAGTTAAAAAGCAACATTTTAAAATGAGAAAAATATGAAAATAATTATACTAAAAACGTTTATAGTTTATATGCATACAATTTTTCTTGAAATGAATGCATATTTTTCAACTTAATGTAGAAGAACTCATTGCTTTCACACGTCCTTGAAGTAGATTGAAAAGATACTTTTTCAATATATATAAATATAAGCACATATGTATATATGCGCTTCTGGAAAAAAGTAGGACAGTCACATTTCATAAATTATGCTTTAAATTTTAGCTTAATGTATGTATAATTTTTATTTTATTAAACTATTTTTTTTCTTTTACTTTCTATGCAGGAGTTTTATTTACCTCTAAAAAAATATTACAAAATTGTGCTTAACGATTTTTGGCCTGTGCAGGGGTGTTTGTGGGACCCCAAAAAATCCCCAGAAACTTTTACGGACTTACTACCGACATTTTGGAGTTTCGAGAAAGGGGGGGGGGAGAAATGAAAAATTACAATTATGAAGTATTGAATGACGTAATTATTGCGTTTTCAGCTTTCAAAGCAAACAAAATTACCCAGATCAAAATAAATAATTCATTATTATTCCTACTTCTTTTTGAACGACGACCCCCGGAATTTCCGGGTATCGAAGTTCAAAATCCCCGGAATTCCGGGGTTTCCCCGGAGCACAAACACCCCTGCCTGTGAAAAAAGTAGGACACCTGCAGAAATATTCTTATTTTGGAATCTGAAACACTTTAATATGTTGAAAGCATTGTTCTTTTATAAATTATCTTTCTTTCTTTCGAAAGATATATTTTGTTAAAAGAAATCCTCAATTTTTATACACTTAAAATGCCTAGGGGGAAGGAAGCCTTTAAGTGAATTTAAAAAGGCCAAATTGTAGCATGCAAAAATGTGGACTAAAGTCTAAGTGAAATTTCAAAGCCCCTACACATCAGTCCAAATTCTCATTCTAACTTCTTGAAAAATCAGAGCAAAACAATGTTTATCAGACTTAAAAAATTGACTCTAAATAATTAAGGAAAAATCTTTAAAAAACTTAAAAAAAACACGTGGAAGTATTGGAAAAGCACAAGACCCATCTGGCTTCACACATGTAACCCGAAGATCACTTTACAATTACTTAAAAAGATCAGATGCGTTTATATTCAAGAAAAGAAAGCGCCATCCTAAATGGAACGAAAGGCACATGGAGCCCCGGCTACAATAAGTGGGTCAAAGTACACATGTCTTCGAACTTCGAATGGACTTCAGTTATTTTTCCTGATGAAATAAAATTCAAATTGGTGGCCAAGACGGTTTTCAATATAATAGTCATTGTCTGGGTACACAAGAAGAAACTTATTTTATCTGACAGATAGAATGAGGCAGTTTAATGGTTTGAATATCAGTGGGAAAGACCAATCTAGTTTTTATGGATCGAAGACAGAAACTTACAGCCTACATTCAAATTCTTAATTCAGAACTTCTTCCCTGTGACGCTGAGCTAGGCGGAGGAAATTCAAGATTTCAGCAATATGAAGCATCAATTCTCACGGCGTTAAAAATTGATTTGAAAAATAATGTCCGGGTTTTGCCATAGCCTGCTAAAAGTACAGACCTCAATATTGTTAAAAACATATAGTCTAACTATTCGGCGTATTTACGCCAGAGACAAGCAATATGAATCTTTGACCGTTTGATTTGAAAAATAATGTCCGGGTTTTGCCATAGCCTGCTAAAAGTACAGATCTCAATATTGTTAAAAATATATGGTCAGTAACTATTTGGCGTATTTACGCCAGAGACAAGCAATATGAATCTTTGACCGAAATTCGAGAAACTTTGACTTGTGTTTCGGACAATTTTCGTCAAACCAAAATTCAAGACTTATGTGATTCAATGGCAAATAGAGTCTTTGAAGTAGTTAAAGCAGAAAAATTACATATTAACAAGACTTTTATTTTCATTATTTAGAACTGCCCTTCTACTTTTTTCACATTGTATGATGTGAAGGAAATTAATTTTTAATTATAATAAGCAAGTAGTTTTTTTATTTCATGTTATATATATATGTAGTTATCTGATAGTAAATAAATTTTAAAAGGACTGTAATAAAATTAATTCAAAGTTCTCTTATTTGAAAAAAAAAACCTAGTGTCCTACTTTTTTCCAGTAATATATATATATATATATATATATATATATATATATATATATATATATATATATATATATATAATATAAACGTAAGATAGCGTTGAGAACGAACACATATAGGTATAAGAGAACGATAGAGATCTCAATAGACATGAGAAGCCTAAAACAAACTCTCCCTCTTTCTCTTATAACTTGACAATAACTTATAATTATAAGTTAAAAGTAAAGTTGTAAATTATCTCTCTGAGAAGTAAACTCCTCAGAGAGATAATTTACGAGTCTATTTTCCAATAATAAGTACTCTTTCATTGATGTTGTTCATTGATCTTGTTTATAAAAAATGCTATATATTATTCTTTATATATATATACGTATGTATGTATGTATATACACACGAGAACAGAGAGAGATTTTAATAATTATAAGAGAACCCGAAAATAATAGTGGCAGAACTTAACACTAGAGAAAATGAACATATATTTTCTAATCTAAGATATAAGAACACATTATTTTCACAGCTATTAAATTAAATTGAAGAAAGATAGAGCTAAATTAAACAAATTGATAATTAATTTTACTCAAGAAAAAATCTTAAGTAATACTTATAAAACTGGAAAATATTTTATTAAAACTAATTTTTGAATTTGATACTAATGTAGGAATTTGGCTCACTTACATGAGGTAGATTGAGGAAACAAAAGCCAGAAGTAAGATAATGAAAAAAAATTTTTACAAAAAGAAAAATGCTTATTGTGAATTATTTTTACAATTTAATACATTTTAATACATTGTCTTTGAATTTAACGCAAATTTATAATACAGAAATAGAGAGATAATTTACAACTTTATCTTTCTAACCATAAATACTCTTTCAGTACTTTAGGAATAGGCAATTGCTCCACACCTTCCGGCAACTTTCCGTTTTCATTTATCTCATTTCGAATTACGCAACGAGACAAATGTCTCAGAGATCGTGGAGTGTAATCAGAGTTTCTGAATTCTTGCTGGAACTTCAAACTGAATACTCCTGCATATTCTCTCTTTTCTATTGGCAGCAACGTCCCCAAAGTGTCTTGAATCTCCTGGCTTGTGATGAAGGGGTCAGGCAACGTTCTCCACAGCTGCTTGACAACATTGAGCATGCCATCTCTGTTACTAATTCTTTTTTCAGCAAGTGCACCGCACATTATTAGAATGAAATAAAGCCTCTTCAGACAGAGCATTCCATGGATATCAGAGCAGTTTAACCTATGATGAATAAACCAGCGTTAAAAATGTTTAGAAAATATCTTGCTTAAGCATATAAGTAAAAATTTAAAAATAGCTTGTTCATAAAAGTCCATATTCCTTTCATTTCCTATTCCTTATTTAGATTTCTCGTGTAGAAAATGTATTGTTTAGAAAAGCGTAATGACGAACTGACCACTGTAAATTCTTCATACTGAAATACATATTTAGATATACATACATATTGGAAAAGATTCACGGTTATTTTAAAAGTATTATTTCTTAGGTAAGATACAGAGAGATAAAATCTGTTCAAGATCTCATAAATGAAAACAAAAATATAGTAAGAAATGTGTAAGTAAACTGTAGTAAATGAAAAAGTAACTATTGTAAAAGAAACTTTTTAGTAAAGAAAAAAATACTTTCAACTAAAGAGAAAAATGCTCTTTAAAAATTATGCAAAATATTTAATAATTTAAATTCTGTAAGGAACATGTGATCCAAATTGCAAAGTTATTGTTAAACCTAATGAATCTTCAAATTGCCAACCATGGATTTCCTTTAATATCTATGCAATTGAACCAACCTCTTTATTTGAAATTTTAAAATAATATAGCACACACATTTTCTAAATCGGGGTACACAGAGAGAATTTAATAAGGTTATTTATATTAGGGTTTGTCTTAATTTACAAAGAGGAAGTCATCGCAGTGGAACAATTACATCGGGTCGAGTAGGGAGGTATATTGGAACATCACAAAAATCCACATTTATATATCACTGATCAAAAGAATGCGAATAATTAAGTGAGGATAATATTTTTCAATTAAATATCATTTACATTTAAATAATTAAGTAAAATCAATATTACTATATCAAAATTTTGCATGCACATTTTGAATTATTTTCAAGGAAGAATCAAAATTCATTCTTCGATTTCTTTACAACCTGAAAGTTTGGCAAAGATTGTGTGGACGTAGGATATATGGTTGAAGGTAGTTTATAATTATCTTGGTTGAAAGTTACGAATTATTATAACCTTAATTATTTTGGATGTTTTTTTAAGTCCTAAATTTAAACAGAAAATTTTTGCATCTTGTTAAAGTAAATATACAAAAAGGATTTTCTATAAGTAATAATCCTACTTATTTGAGTTTTATGATTAAACTCCATTATATCGCATTTTGATGCGAAAATCTAATTTCTTCAAAAATTGTCACAAGAACGTGAAATTAAAAGTCTTGAACTGTAAGTATAAATTTTTATTCAAAATAAAAATATTTCCAAATTGAAAAACTTTCTCTGAGGTATAAATAATGATCCTTTCTGAAAATAAATTTTTATAAGAATATACAATTGATATATATGACAATATACGTAAGTTTTTTCCTTCCTATTGTATTCTCGCTCATCTGTTCTTGATTTTTGAGAAATATGCTTCAGATTTCCTCCATTTCACTCATTTAATGCTGATATTCCAATTGAGTAATTTAAGAAAATGTAATTGTATATCTATTTGGTTTATAACCTTTACAGGAAATTTTTTCATCCGCAGTTTTGAAACAATTTATATTTTTAAATTATAACACATAATATTTATTCCAAAAAACGCCATTTAACGTCAAGTTTAGGCAGAGAACCGTTTATAACATCTTAGAAAATAAACTGGTAAATATGTCGTTAGGTCACTCTTTTATTCGTTCCATATTTTTTAATTGTACCCAAATTGCAGTAAACGTGTGATGTTATGCATGCTGTTTTTTAGTTGTTTTCCCCAAATGTCTTTGAAATAAGGACATTCTTCAAGCTCTATCTCCATCTTTCTTCATTTGGTTGATTTTTTATTACGTTAAAGTATACTTCCCTTAATAAAGATTAAATTCTTCTCTTTTTTTTCATCAATAGGTAGTACCCTTATTACAATTTTAAATGGCCTTATTTGATTAAGATATGATTCAGCAATCAAAACTATGCGAGACCAGATGTTCAGTAAAAGTTCTTGTTTAGTGGGGGATTTAACTAAAATTTAAAAATATTGGCCACTCGGCTTACCAGAAATTAAAAGGTCACACAACGTTATTTTAGAATTTCTACACTAACTTCTACGAAATCATTTTTTTAGATTTACGACTGGGGATTTCAATATTTATCTATTATTATTTAAACTATGAGCTATTTGAGGAGTATATATCAGAGTTCAGTTTATATATTTATAAGGATTGAAGAGATTCATACTTGTTGTGCATTGAAGTCACCAAGATTTCATTCATTGTGCTCATTGACTTATTAAGCTTATTATTTTATTATTATTAAAAGAGAAGCCCGGTGGCTAAGTGGCAGCGTTTCACGCTCCCATGACACAGGTCCGAGGTTCGATCCTCGGGTTGGGCAAGGTTGTCTCAGCCTTTCATCCCATCAGTGGGTCGATTAACTGAGTACCAAGCATGCTTGGGAACTAAACACTGGGGGTCTTACGTTAGGCTGACCACCTAACTGGGACATATGCTTCGCACCTCAGGGCCCTCGGTCATGAAAACAGTTATGGGCACTGTAGGCCTTGGCCCATATGGGCTGTCGTGCCATGGAGTTTAGTTTTACTAAAAGAATTTTTTTTGGAATCCTCTGTTGCAGTTGTGGCTTATTCCTCAAGGTCTGGCTGCGAGCTTGACCGTGCCCAGGAGTTGATGAATCTTTGATTAAAGGAAGTGGTGGACAGCTTCCAAAGGCTGAAGGCTGACTGATCTCCAGCGCCTGCAGAATTTAACTGAGTATAATGGAGTGGCCTGCACGCCTTGGGTGGCCATAGCAGGAGAATGTACTCCTGACATACTTCGCCCACTCTGCCCAGGTGCACACCCTTGCCAGGAGTCCTCATCCTCCGTCCCCACACACGATACACTTCTGCGGTTGGTTCTGAATGACACAGAAAAATGTAAGTTGTGGCTCATCCTCTTTAAAGATCTGACATTAGTCAGATCAACTGCAATAAATTGTTGACAGTTAGATAGTCGATGACTAGCAGGGGATCTGAGGATAAATCCTACCCGGGAAAGTCCGAAGTAATCCAGAATATGTTTCGGTGAGGCTTGATGGTCACAGCATTTTTAATCTGAAATTTCATCAAGTTTATCTCTAGTAGCGGTGTTGAGAGTCCATTTATATTGTGCACTGTAGGATTTTCAGGGATTTTAGCTTTCCTGGAGACTCTAGTCCTCTTTTCGTGTGGGGGTCCTCTGCTTAAGCCCGGAACGCGCCCCTGTTTATTCTGCGCGACGATCGATGGAACACCATTTTCATTTGTCAACAAAGTCACATGGAGGAGATAGAGTGTTGCTTCTGCTGGATCGAAGTCTGAAGCACCCATGGACAAGTCCAAAGGTCTGTCCATGCTTCATTGCCTGCGGGTCTTAGCTGAGCGTAATGGAATGGCCTGCACCTCATGGGTGACCCCCCAAGTTCATC
>JAJQOW010001102.1:0-63631 GCA_037975125.1 Latrodectus hesperus
AACAGAAATTGTAGTATGATAGAAACGCTGAAAAGCGGCGATTTAAAATTGGTGATCTAGTTCTTGTTGTGGCCCCTTCAAAACCAAATAAACTGTCCGTGAATTGGGTTGGTCCAGGGGAAATCGTTAAACAACTTTCAGAGACAAATCACGTTGTTCATTTTCCGAACAGTGACAAAAACCAAGTTTACCATGTGAATATGCTAAAGCCGTATTTTCAGAGAGAAGAAAATGTTAATTTCATGTCTTTGGAGGAAAACAATGACAAAGAGGACGATGAAATTCCTAAACTTGAATTAGAATCCCCAGATTCTGATTTAAAGGAAGTGTGGCAGTCAATACAATCAAATACGCAATAGTCTGAAATTCAAATTGGTGAACTTTGTGAACTGATTACAAAGTACTCTAGCATTTTTTCAAATGAGCCTGGTTCTACCGATCTGACTGAACATGATATTGAACTAGATTCTGACAGACCTATCTGTCCCAAACCTTATAGACTTTCACAGAGACAGTCTGAAATTTTGAAAGCCGAAATAGAAAAAATGCTAAAGCTAAAAGTGATTGAGCCAGGAGAATCTGATTTTACACTGCTGGACAATTGCTAAGGACGGATAAACTATTATCCATAGCAACCACAAAATGAAAGGAAGCAAAATGTGGAAAGTTAGAATAAGTACGAGATATAATAAGAAGAAGTATGAGTATGCAGATTTTTTTCCACGTCTGTTCATCACGTGATAGCGTTCATAAGAGTTTTAAAGTTTTTGACGCGTGTGGACAGTTGCTGTTTCAAGTCAAAGTTTTACAGGAAAGATTTAATAGACGAACTGGAAACTTTTGCATGTCTTCCCGACATCACTTAGATGATTTTATGCGTGGCCGAATTATTGGAAAGATCGAAGAAGGGCGAAAAATAACAGATGTTGCCAGGGAGTTCGACATCGCTCACAACATTGTTTCACGGCTGTGAAAGTCATTTAAAACTACTGGAATGTGTAGTAGGCGGAACGGGGGAGGTCGTGTTAGAAGTACGACGCCTGCAGAAGACAGATATATCATCCTATCAGCAAAAAGGAACAGGCGCACCATAACTCAGCAGGTGGCAAATCAGTTTCTTGCTGCCTCAGGAAAATAGATCTCCCGAAAAACTGTTGCCAGACGTTTGAGGGGAGGAGGACTATACGCCCGCAGACCTGTTGTGTGTATCCCATTGATCAGACAGCACCGTACTGCCCGTTTGCAATGGTGTCGTGAGCATCGCAATTGGACTGAACAGGACTGGGCATGCGTACTATTCTCAGGTGAGAGTAGGTTCAGTCTGTCATCGGATTGTAGACGCCAACTGATCTGGCACGACAGTGGTACTGCTTATCGTCCAGAAAATACCCAGGAAAGTGACCGATATCTGACGTGCAAAAGTCATGGTGTGGGCCGGCATCATGATCAATGGCCACACGCCCCTACATGTGGTTGCGAATGGGACTATGACGGGCCAACGATACATTAATGAAGATTTATTTCCTCATGTTCGTCTTTTCCGTGGTGCTGTCGGTGATAAATTTGTTTTTATGGACGACAACGCAACATGTCATCGAACACTCGCTATTCAGGATGGTCTAGACAGCAAGGGTATTCAACGCCTCGTATGGCCATCACGTTCTCCAGATCTAAACCCCATTGAAAATGTGTGGGATGCTTTGGGGAGGTAAGTTGCTGGTCGAAACTATCCTCCGACAAACAAGAACACCCTCATTCGTGCACTTCCAGAGGAATGGGATAAATAGCCTCAACAGCTGCTGCATAATGTTGTGCAAAGTATGATACGACGTGTGGAATGTTGCATCACACTTCACGGTGGACATATCCCGTACTGATACCTTTCTTCAAGGTGCCTGCTGACTTTTAGATGCATTGTTCCATTTTTCCGTATGCAGCATCAAATGAGCATTTTTTTCTTTCAGATATTTCACAGCTTTTGTACTTTCCAGAACAATAAAATTCTTTATTCTAATGTCTGAACAGTGTGGCAACTATATTTAATCCTACTAAGCCTCATGTCTCGCTTAATGTTATGCTACATTGCTATTTGTGATCCATCCTTAGCAATTGTCCATCGGTGTACATCTCCTCTTATATTGGTAGAAACTCCTGGAAAGGAATCAAGACCTTGCATAGATAGATTATCGACGATTAAACAAAATGACCAGAACAAAGTTTTTCCCACTGGGTTAATATAGAAGAGTTGATGGAAAAAGTATCTGTTGCAAAATACATTACAGTTCTGGATTTAACCAGAGGTTACTGACAGATACATTTGAGTAAAAATGCACAAAGATATGCAGCGTTTGTGACTAGTTTGGGAACATATAGACCTTTGCGCCTTCCATTTGGATTGAAAAATGCACCATATGATTTCAGTCGACTTATGGCTAGTATATTAAAAGAATGTGAAGAATATGCAATCCCTTATTTGGATGATATGGCTATATTTTCCGAACACTGGGATGATCATTTAAAACATCTAGAGGACATTTTCATTAAGCAAAATGTGGCGAAGTTGCACATAAAACCATCGAAGTGCCAATTTGGCCAAGCTTGCGCGAAATACCTTGGACATTTGGTAGGACAAGGGCGAAGAACGCCTGGCAAATTGAAAGTTCAAACTATCAAAGATTTTCCTATTCCTGTAAATAAAACTGAAGTCCGAGCCTTTTTAGGATTAGCTGGTTATTATCGAAGATATATTTTCAATTTTTCTGTAATAGCAGCTCCTCTAACCAACCTGTTAAAGTGCACGAATAGAAAATCAACTATCGATTGGAATGGCTCTAGCCAAAGTGCCTTCGATGAATTGAAAGAAATTTCTAATAAACCCGTTATGTACAGTCCTGCTTTTACACAACAATTCATTATTCAGTGTGACGCTTCAAATATTGGAATTGGAGTTGTGATGTCGCAAGTGATTGGAAACGAAGAACATCCTATTATGTATCTAAGTAAATTTTCCTCTACGGAGCAAAAATACAGCACTACCGAGAAAGAATGTGCCGCTATAGTTTTTTCTGTGCAAAAATTAAAATATTACTTGGATGGTCACCAAAGTTTTATAATACAAACAGATCATAATCTTCTAGCGCGGTTGGAAAAGAATACCGGAATTAATCCTAAACTTTTACGATGGGCCTTGATTTTACAGTCCTTTAACTACGAAATAGAGTTCATCGTAAAGGAAAACAACATCAGAATGCTGATAGTTTGAGTCGTATCCCTTAAAATTTTGAAAAATAAAACTTAAATATATAATTGAAGGGTACATTTTGGTATTTATTTTAATGTGTCTTAGTAAAATTTATAAATATTCTTTTTATTTATGTGTTTTTTTAAAGTATTCATTAATTAGGGATGAGATGAGTGCATTTCTTAGCGTAAGGTACTACTTAGATAGAACTGGTACGTATATAAATATATATATGTGTGTATTTCTAAACATTACTGAATATTTATGAACTATTACTTGGTTTTCCTGACTTGAATCGAAAACACAAAACTTTTCATTCCATGAAAAGTTTCCTCCAAGTGGGGAGGGAAATAAGTCTGTAATGATTTCGACGACTCGAGATGGCGCTGCGGAGACAGCAACACGAGTTTTTTATTTAAAAAAAAAGGAGAATAGCGGGCTGTTCGGCTGGATTCGAAAAGTGATGTAGAACGGCCATGTTGAGAATGTAATGTTGGTGTTCCCATTACAAAATGTTCCTGTAAATTAATGTTATGTTATGTGCAATCATAGATGATAATAAAAAAAATTGATTGCTAATATGTTGTGTGATAAATTCATTGTGGAAATTTAATTCAGCTTCAGAACAATATATTTTCTAAGAATATGTATGATGTATTTGGAATCAGTTAGCTACAGCATTTGCATTGTCTATTTCAATGAAACCATATCAAGCTTCTACAGATAATAAACAAAATGATGAGCTTTTAGTAAAGTAGAAAATATTCATTAAATTTTCCATGTGCATCCTCATTAGCTTCAGCCTATAAGAATGATGAATCCTAAAGCTAGAGTGTGTATATGATGATTTTTAAACTAAATCAAAAATTCAGAATCTGAGCTTATTCCCAGAATAGATTCAGTTTTGGATACATTAACAAATGCATGAATTTTTTCATTTTCAAAATATTGGCGTATTAAAATTGATGAAAAAGGTGCGGGAAAATTAACATTTACATCAAACTTTGGCTTATAAAAATGGTCAAGATAGCCATTTGGTTTGCGTTAGGCTCAATAATTTTTGAGAGATCATTTAATTATTTTTCATTTGCATTAAATTATTTTTATTATATAATTCTTTTTGCAATCTTACACAAGAGTTTGCAGCATTCAAAAACAATTTCTGATATTTGTGAAAAAAGAATGCATCTTAAATTAAAATTCATTGTCAACTTGCCCAAAATGAAATTAATTCATTAAGTCACGAAAATTTAGAAGGCAAACAAATATCAACCAAGTAATAATATTTTTGAAACAGTACAAAAATTAAATTCACCTAGATCTCTTGCAGAACTCCCAAGATTCTTTGGCTCTGTTAGTTTATAAATTTATTACAAACTATACAAAGATTAGAAGTTCACTTAATAAATTTCTTAAAAAGAATCCATTTAATTGGTCAGATGAATGTCTCATTAGATATTTTAATATCAAAACTTACTGTAAGCTCTCTTGGACAGTCTAAATTACTCCTGTGCTCTCCATCTGAAGAAACCTGATGGATATCTCCATAAACTTAAGGATTATGAAAAAAATATTCTTTTGCCGAAATGGAATGCTCAGCTATAGTAAATGCTGTGGATAAATTTCACTATTCTATTTATAGGATTAAATTCACATTTCATATAGATCATACAGCTTTGGATTGGTTAAAATCAATTGAATATCCTACTGAAAGATTATTCCTATAGCACTTTCATTGTGATTTTGAGAGTAAATATAAAAGATCCACTAATTTTGGAGCAGATATCTTATCCTATTTCTCACCACAAACAATTAAGAAATTATTTGTTTATCTAATAAATAATTTCTTAATTGTTTGAATATAGAATTATATAGAAGAAATTAAATTTTATCAAAATGATTTCGGTAAAAATTTATAAAAGAAATAACATTCTAACTGTAAAAAAGGGTTTGAATAAATTTTATGCATCAATGCCATGAAGGGAAAAATTATGAAATGCGATAATTAAATGAGAAAAAAATTTTTAGTATACTATCAATAATTTACTTTTTCAGTATTATTGGATTGATATTGATGTAATAAATTTTTATACATATAGTGAAATATGTCAGTTTATAATGAATCTAGGCAAAATCAGTATGATTTGCTTCCATATCTATCAAATGTTGATAACCTCTTTGAAAAAATTTCTATCGATAATGTTGATGGTTTTAACTTTTATAAATCAACTAAAAATATTTACATAAAATTATTGATTATGTCTCCATTTATATTTGGACTTTTTTTTTCAAAGAATGTAAATTTTCAAAGAATCAAAGAATGTCTCTGATATTTCTATTAATTACTTAAAATAAGTTTTTTAAATTAATGTTCTTGATTACATACTGTGATAGAAATCACGCCTTCACTTCAAGTAAATCGAAAGATTTCTTAAAAAAAACATAATTTTACACAATTATTAACGACGAGCCATCATCCTCAAACGAATGCAAAAGTAGAGAGTGAATCATATCTCTTAAAATAAAAATTAAATCCATATATTACAATATTTTGGACAATATTGTTAACCCAAGTATTAACTGATGAATACAATATATCTCAATCCATACATTTTCCTTACCCTTTGAAAATTGCCCTATATTAGTATAATTGAGGATAAAAAATTGTGCCCACAGTTGAAGAAACTAGAGAACAAAGGACTAAAAATGTCACGTGAAAAGCAAAATTAAGTTATATAAGTTTCATACTGAATACACGTAGTAAAACTTACTTTCCCTTATTCAAGACTTTTGATATTAACCTTAAAAATACTTTGTTGTAAGTTTTATGATAAATTCAACGTGTAAACAAATGCACTGAAATTTTACTAGATTAAGATATTTTCATCCATAAAGCAATTTAACCTAGGCTAATGAAAATTGGTGATTAAAATCAAGAAGTATAAATGTTTATTAAACAAGTTACTTAAAATATAAAAATGAAACCTCACTGAAATAATAAAAATAATGATTATGAACAGGATATCATATTGCAAACACACTGTAATTGTATATAAATGTGATATTGCATTCTCTAACTTTGTCAAAAACGTTCCTGATTTTTATTTTTTATATACAATGATATTGCATAGTATTTATCAAAAAAATGTTGTATTTTCAATTATATAAAGTTTGGGTTTCAAATTTTGAGTTTTTTACAGTTTAAATAATTCCTTTAGACAATTTTTTTTTCTGTTATAGTTTCTATTAATTTGATTTATGAGAGTGATTCTAATAGAAAGAAAATAATTATTATAATTGTACGCAAAATTAATAGTCATTATGTATGAGTATTAACTTAAATTGCATTAATATAAATGTGGATTATTGATACAGTAGTTTACATTTTGAACTTCAGCTTAATTTATAAGTTAAAAGAGTAAAATTTATTAGTTTTAAGGATCATAATTTCTCACAACAAAATATATTTCATTTGTCACCAGGAAATTATACTATAAAAATAGCCTAAAAATCAACTACAATACAGTAAATAAATCAACTGTATTTGTTTGGTCACTAACTTTTTCTTTATTTGTTCGGGTTAAATGTTTTTAAATATTTGTTACCGTTATAACTGCTCTTTTCTCATGTATTTTTTTAACACTCTTAAGTCGCAAGTAACTTCAGATGTCTGCTACTTCGCTTTTAAATACATGTAATGTCATAATTATGTGTTTATCAACAGTCAAAGAAAGCCACTATACATTTTTTTTAATTAAATTGAAATTTTAAACTTAAATGTCAAAAAAAAAGAATATACGAGTATTTGTTTTCAGACAAAACTAATTGTCATAAAAATGTAATCGCTCATTTGGAGTTCTTTCATATTTTCAAATTTTGTCTATAAAAAAAAGATGAACGAAAATGATGAACCGAACTGGCCCTTTATTTTATATGTTCGCTTCCATTATACAATAAATTTTAACCATTTACTTGTTATTTGTTAGTATTATGTATTTTATCCAATATTTTATCCTTGTATAATGTTAAATTCTCGTTTTCTTGTATTCAATTGAAAATGTCCATCACTTCCAGACATTTTTCATTCATTTTTTGGATGTATGTAATGTTAAATCATTTTAAAATAATAGAATAGGGATTCTATGTTAAATAAAATTTATTACAGTTAGTTTATGAATGCTGTCATTTTACCCATGCACTAAAGTCATTTGCATGCCTAAAAATTCAAATGTCAGTAAATTTCTATGATCTTTTTTGTACTTTAAAAAACCTTGAGTATCCTCCATGTGAAACCCATTCAATGCAAAATACAGATTTCCATCAATGGTGAGATCATAAATCTATGGAGAAGTTATTATAGGTCAACATTTATGATATGATGAACAATTTCTACTCACAATTATTCTCTGAATATATATAAAAAAGCCTTTTGAAAAATAATCTTTTCCTAAAGGTTCTTGACACTTAATGTAGATTGTTTCTAAATTATAAATTACTAAATTCGAAATATATACATAACGATTTCTGAAAACTGAATTATGTTTAACAACAGCCCTATGTTGGCAATCACTGCAGTCAGCTTAAAAAAGCTATTAGCATCAAAGATTAATAATTCCTACATTAATTGTTTACAGTTTCACTTCGAAATATGGAAGGACCATTTGCACTAAATTTTATCACAAATATTTAGAGTCCAGTAACAGCCATTAACATCAGTTGCTCCTTTACATGAGCTTGGATTTATCAATAAAGTAAGTTAACTAAATTGATGAATTTCATGATGTCAAATTTGTGGTTAAAAATTGCACCCAACAAAGGAAGTCAAACCCAACACTCTAGCAACCTGTTTAATTATATTATGTACTATCTTCCGAATATCTATACAACATTTAGATGGCTGATACTTGAACCTTTGGCTAAGATTTCTTACCTAATGACAAAAAACAAATTATCAAACCAAAATAGACACTTCTCTTTCTCATTAGAATTGTGTAGCATTCTTAATGTTCTCATATTAAATATCAACTATTTACGAATAGAAAGAAAATACTTTATACTAAATAGAAATATAATGAAACAAGTTTTCGATGCTTTCGTGAATTTTAAACACTTTAGATTTTTTTTTTTTTTTAAATAGATCGTGCATACTTTGAAGGATAAATTTTATCCATTGTGCCAAAGCATATTTCTTGAAACTAAAAAAGTTTCTAAAGAGGATTTAACTTAGAATATTCTTGCATTAAGATTTAAATATTTTATAGAATGATAAAATATTAGAAAAATGATCTAACTATAAATAAGGATATGCCTTTTTCTACTTTTAAAATCCAGCTTCAATTAGATTTAAATTTATTCCCACATATTTTATAACCAATTATACATGAAAACAAAAAATAATGCATTGATTTTCTTTACTATACATACATTTTAGAAAAATTAATATTTGTATTCATCGAATAATAGGTCAAGGGAATGTGGAACATTTAAAAATTTCCTGTTACAAAGTAATTAAATAATCTCGTTACATCTTTCACCTGCATTACAATGCTCTTTCAGCCAGAGCCCTTTTAAGAACTGTAAGTAAAGTGGATTAGATGAAGTGGGCACAAATGCTTTTTCAAAAATAGATAAATAGTAATATCTACGGTATAAGAATTTTTTTAAAAATGTAAACTGGAACATAGTCTACAGTTTTATGACAAGAGACCCAAAACTGTACACATTTTTATCCTATCCCCAATGGTTACACATAGAAGATATTTAAAACAGTAACTACGTATATTGCAACAAAATTTTACAGTGAGTTCAAATCATCCTTAACTACAGTTAAAATTAATTACTAATGCTATAATCAAAACTATGAAATAAATGTTTTCAAATCAATAGTAAATATTATTCCTAAATATTGTTAAGAACATAAGACAGAAATCAACATCTTTATACAAGTTTCATGTGCTTTAGAGTTTTCCAGATTTTCTCTTCCACGCACAAATAAAGATAATTTGTGAAAAAAACTTGCAGATATTACCTGATGATATTCAAGCATCTTATAGAAGCTTTCATCTGCTCACATTTAAGCTTTATATAGGAATAATTTTATTAACTTTTTACTAAGTACATAAATAACAATTTTAAAAATTCTCCGACAGGATACAATTTCTCAGGTTTTCAAGAATTATGAAAATTTTGAATAAACACTACATTGATTAAACTATTTTGATAGAAAATTTATACATTGTAGAATTCATATGAAAAAAACTCATTTCAAACGAATATTCAAAAATTGTTGTGTTGATGTCTTGCTAGTAAACAAAACACTTAAAATAACTTAAAATATTGTTTAAATTATCAAAATTCACTAAAAATATTCAGAATTTTGATGATTAGTTATAATTAAAATTTAAAAAAAATTTTGTGGATATACATATTACATAAATGTAGCTTTATAAAAATATATTTGAATCTATTTATATTAACAATGATAGTATTAACTTTTTGTGGTAAATTTACTTAGAAAAAAATATATATAAATAATTATAAATGATCATCATTAAGATATATTGAGGTTTATGAGACAAGGAATATGTCAACAAAAAGTGGAAGTGAGTGGGATAAATGGATATTCAGCCAATGGAGTTTAAATACTTTTATATATGAAATAAAATGTCAAGGAAGAATACTCCTATTTTGAAATTATCATTATAAGAATTTTTCTAATAGAAGTTCTCTTAAATTCTTAATTATTGTTATACAATTTTAAAACATGTTTCAAGATAATATGACGAGACATCATTAATAATAGATAATTTTAGATAATATTTCAAGATAGTTCTGAATTTAAAAAATAGATTCAGCATAAAAATAATTTTATCCATGTACCACATCTACATTCAATACTACTTTGACAGATAAAATAACGAATTGTGATTAAAAAAATACTGCTTACTCAGCTTAGCATTCAAATTATCTCAAAACTGATATCAAAGAACTTTAAAAAATTAAGCATCAATACATAACTATGTGAAAATATTCACTTTTTCAAAGACAAAATATCAAACAGACTATTTTTTTAAAAAAAGTCAAATAGAAAAGAAACCAAAACTTATTTTTATTATTTATTTTGATTTTTAAAGCATAACTTTATAATTTAGAGTATACAAGGCTTTACAAGTATGTAAATACATTCTCACTATACTGCAACAAACCATTTTCACTCAAAAATATGTACTTCAGCAATAAGAAGAGATGAATCATAATGTAACTTTCTTTTAAATACTTATTCTGGATTTTTATGGACATATCTGCATTTATTAAACATGTTACATGCTGAATCAAAATTAAAGAACAGCATGCCAAATGAAAGTGTTTTAATCTCTTATTCCAAATTTTTTTTTAGAAAGCAAGTTTCTCAAGTTCTAATAAAGTCTTATTACTCAGAAACGCATTGAAAAGGGATAGTTTTTTCCCATATTAATAGCAAATATCAGTGAGGTGGTGGTGGTTCAGTTGTTTTGTTTCTATCATCTACTTGCCGTAGAGCTTTTCTTCTAGTGGGTGAAGTACCTCTTTCCCTATTAGTTGTCCTACCCATAGGGCGACCTCCACTGCTTAAAGCTTCTCTGGTATTTGCTCGTTGTGATGTACCTCCTCTTCCAATTGGATTGTTGTAACTATTACCAGCACCACGATTATGAATCCTACCTTGTGGGGTTGGACGTTGAGGTGGGGGGTCTTGGGTAGAGCGAGGCTGCCGGACTTCTTCAGTATTAGAAGATTGCACAGAATGAGACCCAGGCTCTACTATGGCACTTATGGGTTCTCGCCTAGGACCATGATTATCATTAACATCTGGGTATTGGATTACTTCTTCTCCATTTGAATTCAGATCAATTGCTTTCACAAAACTGTCTAATTCTTCATTATTAAATTGTTCACCTAGAGTATTTAGTAAAAGTTCTTGGACAAAAAGACTACGTTCTGCATGCTCAATTTCTAGTGCTTGTTGTTCGCCTTCAGTGATAACAGGATCTGTACACCTGAAATAGAAGAAAAAATTAAACCTTGAAAATGGAAGAAACTACATTAAGAGTTGCAAAATAAGGGGAAAATCAAATATAACAAATTAAATTTCAAGCTTATTGAATAAATCAAATAAAAAATTTAAAAAATAGAAATTTTCTCAAACAAAAAATTAAAATTATTGGCATAGAAAAGAAATTGGAAAGATTTGTGTATACAGAGTAACAACCAATTAAGTATCAAACATTTAAAGAATTTAATAAATATATATATATGCAAGCAAATTGATTTTTAAAAATCATTAAAGCCAATTAACACTCATTATGAATTAATATCACGATAAAGTACTTTCAACAAACTTTGATTATTATAAAACATCAATCCAAACTTTTGATTCACCACAGCAAAGCATTACTGTATTAGAATAACAATCAATATTTTAGTTGAATCTATTATTATAGTATACACAAGGTTAGTGCTAATATTTTTATAAAAGTTTCTGCAATTATTTTAAAAATAAAATAATTTCAAATTGATACAAAAAAGTAACTTGAATTTCTACACTAATTAATTAAAGGACAAATGAGCATTAATGCAATTAACCAAACATTGGCACAAGCAAAGATGAAAATGTAAAATGCACATTTTTGTGTTGACACTGTTTGCTTCTAGTCATGATGCAATGTCTCAACAACTATTCCTCACCAATGTTTTTTCCCAGAAGCAAACTTAATTTTTAAAGCAAATATGATGGAATAGTGGTAATAATACTTATGTGTATTACACTGATTACTAATTAATATTTAATAATCAATATAATACACATTTTTGCTTTATGACCATTTTTCAGTGATATTTGTATTAAAAAGTAACATTTAGGGATTTCTTTAACATAATACTTTGACTATGCACCAGTGCATTATTAGTAAATATATTTCTCAAATGGCATCAAATGGTACAAGATTTGCAAAATTTAAACAATGAAAATAAATTTTACAAAAAGCATTACTTATGATACTTTATCACTGGGAAATATTTATTATAAGTGAATTATAAGTTAGTAGAATATTTTTACTGCAAATGATGGTATTACTTTTATTGGTTTGAGCCATTACCTTATTTAAGCTATTTTCAAGTAAATAAATGGATAAAGCAATCAAATGGTTTGTCACCTAAAACTTATTGCAACATCCCAATTTGTGAGAAATCATTCTCCTTTTAGAATCATTTTGCTAAATTGTAAATACTACCAATCTGTTTTTTAATAATAAATTTTCATATCTTTTTTACAATATAAAGTATTATTAGTACCTTTTGGATGGATGTATTTTCTAATGCTGGCAGAATTATACCAGGCACTTTTGGAAAGAATGTGTTCATCACTCAGTATTTAAATATTATTAAAGTTGTCCAAAGGCTCAGACACCAATTTTGAAATATCATTAACCTATAGATGCTCATTAAATTGTATTTTTCTTCTTCTGGTTCATAAAGGGCCTTAAGAGAAAGAGAGAATTGTCTCTACAATTCAATACAACAAGATATTTTTAGTAACTAAAGTTCTATAGATAATTTCTCATTTCCTGCAAACATGTGATAAGCTACTAAAAGCAGGGTTTGATACTTTATCAAGTGAAACAATTCCAAGAATCATTAAATTTTCCAAAAAGTTCCAACATTTATGCAATAAACAATATGGCTACCAAATATATCTGTAATCATGTACTAATATTTTTTACATTTAAATTCATAATAAATGCATAAATGAATCCAGAACTAAAAAGAAAAAAATTCTCTAAGTATTCAAAATTCTTTATATTAAATATAAATATAAACAATAAGTATTTTTAAAGTTACTTATAATTTATGAAGAACTTAAAAGACTTGGCAGACTTATCTAATTATTTTGTTCAATAATCTCAAATTTTTATTCGATTATTAATATTAATATTTTTTGCTTGAGGTCTGCGATGGCATATTTTACTTTGTAATTAATATTTCTTTGTCAATCCTTTTAATTTCTAGAGCAAAATCCATCACATTTTTTTAAATTCATTTATATCACCTTTCATAATACTAAGTTCATCATTTTGTATAAACATAGCTTTCAGTTTTCCTTTATAATTTACTGCCTTTTTATCTCTTTATTTATCTAAATATAACTGATAATTTGCCTGTCACTAGCAGCAGAAATAAGCATATCTTAACTGATTATTATATTTCTGACATGTTTTTGATATATCACTGATCTGCTTATCCACAATTGATTAGAATTTAAAATTTTCTATCATCAAATTGTTTTTTGCAAGAAAATCACATTAAAAAAAAGCTAGACTTACAAGAGAGCAAAAATGTAAACTAACTACTTTCCCTAAATGACAATACAATTTTGAAAAATTACAAAGGTTAATTCTGCTACAAAATTCTTTGAAACAGTTATATTTTGATATGTTGATTGTAGATGTATTAAGCAATATTTTTTTAGCTTAAATTATTGTATGCATTACTTATTATAATTCAAAGACTTGAAATGCTTCATGCCATAAAATACTTCAATGGATACTTTTTCATTACTTTCTCTATCACTGATACTAAAAAGTACTTATAATTCAAAATGAATTCCATCAGCATACATACCACAATTAAATTTGAGAAAAATTTTATTCTTTCATACCAATGCACAAATTTAACATTGATAGTAATTTAAAGAGTGAAACAATTTTGTAATAGTATTAATAAACAATTTTGTTATTTATATAAATGGTAAATATAAAAAAATTTAAATCAGTTTACAAAAATTTAAATCAGTTTTTTATACCAAGTAAAAAATGTATGTTTCATTTCAATCAATCAATAAATTAAAGCATAAAATAAAGAGAAGGAGAATTTGTATGAACTCTACATAATTTAAAATTAACAAAAATATAACACTTAGAAAAACATATAAAAGAAAGTATAAGCACAACAAGAATATTTCTTATAATTATTTAAGACAAAACACAATTATAAAACATAAAATAAACCATTTAATAATATAGAAGATCGGCTGCTTATTTTTCATTAAATTCCTTAATTGACTATGTCAATATTTTATTACTATGGCAAATTTGTTTGTAAACAAAATTAATCCACAGCTATACTGTCTTAAATTTATTAGTTAACATTTTCTAAATTTGTATTAGAAAGTTTCAGAATAATGCTCTAGCTTTAAGACATTGCATATTCAAATTTTAAAACTATCTCAGTTTAAATGTTCATAATATCAATTACTTTTATAAATCTGAACAAACTTTAAAATTTATCATCTCTTTTCTGTAATTAAAAACCATAAAATAATAGAATTTTATAAAGCTGGCAACATGCATACTGCTTTAACATCTTGAACTCTCCATTATTATACAAATTTTGCAATTTTGCAACTTTCAAATAAAAATTGTGCATCAAATCTAGTTTAAGAAAATTCAACTTCAGGAACAAAATTTTACTGTTATTTAACAATTTTCATCAAATGATGCTTCCAAAAAATGCCATTTCAAATCTTGAAATTTCATACATGCAAAAAGGACTGCATACACGTCACGTAGTCATGTGACAATTGTAAAAGTATGTCAATTTTAAATAGCATACATAATCTTATGATTACTAGTCATTTATTTCAAGAAATTAGAGAGGAAACTTTTATATTTTCAAATAAATTTGATTAAAAAATTGTACAGTTTTAATGCACAGTAATAAGACTTAACAAAATAAACCAAAAATGGTACATTGTACAGCAACCTTATTGCTTGGCAAACATGTTTTCCATCACTAATCAAATTATCACTTACATCATATTTTATAGAAGTCTTGCTTTTACCTTGTGAAAAATATTTTTACCCAATGTATTCTTTTAATATTAGAATATAATACTTTAATACTATGAATTAATACTAATATTTTACTTCCTTTTTGCTCCTTTCACTCAAAATTTTAAAAAATAAATTAAATTACATGCAGTTTAGTATGTATGCAATCCACTCTAATTTCAAAGATCCAATAATAATTTTGATTCCCATTTACAAACTTAAATTTTATTTCAGTAAACTCACATTCATGCATTATCTATATTTTTATAACGATTTTTCTTTCATCTTTTTTTTATTTTATAGCTGTGAAATGAATTGACATTTTTAATGTTTTTTATTATCATTAATAGAATAGCACAGATACAAAACAAAGAAAGCAAGCACTGTAACAATATTCATTGTATTATATTAAGAAACCTAAAGCTATTTTTTTTATTTAAAAGATTTTTTAAAAAACATTAGTTACAGACAAGAATACTGAAAACGCTTTTCCCTCTTAATTTTACATGATTAGCAATGGCTGATTGTATAAAAAAACCATGTTCTTAAAAAATTCAGTTTAAATCTTACATCCAATCTCAATCATTTAAATTAAGAAAACATTTTTTTTTTAAATTTGCCTTATATGTAACTGCAAAATTATACTCTGTATTTACATGACACATTTTACCATCACTGATCAGTTTCAATAATCTTACTGTTTCTGAATTAATCACCGTTTATATCAGTTAAACTAGATAGAGTACTTAAATATTATCTACCATTATTTCCTGAAATTTTTCAATTACCTGATAACCATAATAATTACATTTTTTAAGAAGTTTAAAATATATACATTGCTTTTACTTGTAAAATGATAAATCTAATTTAGAATCGGATAATAGTATAATCTTTAATTTTCCATTCTTTTATATAGTATCAATTTTTTTTGTTACCTTCTTTTTAATATATTGTCAATGAATCTTTGTAAATTTAATTTTTGAATTACATTAAGCCATTAAAAACAGATTTGCATAAAAAACAATAATCTTAAAACTGGCATGTAGATTTCTAATTCAAAATCATAATTTCAATAAGAACTTCAAAATTATCAGTTAAATATGTAAATTCACTTATCAGCAAGTTATAAGTATTACAAAATTACAAAACAAAAAAAAATTTTATTCATATTTCATTTAAATATTTCTTAATTCAATTGAAAACCATTGTTCACTTTGTAAATTTAGTTTAAAATTCTTTTAAAAATAGCTTAATAAAACAATAACATTAATAAAGCGTTGTACAAATTATCATTACATTATATTATATGATTAACTGACCAGCAGCTTTAACATAAACACTATGAGGAATACATTATAACCAAAATTGAATAAAACCAATATCACCAGATATTAAAAAAGCACATTACTAGCATTTTTAAATTTTTCTTTCTATAAATTGTAAAATATGATGCAATTCCAAAAACTATTAAATAAGCACACATTTTTCCATTGCAATTAAATGGCTTTGCAATAGCACTATCTGGAAACATTGCTTGAAAGTAAGAATTTATATTGCTAAAAGAATTGTAGCTGAATCCAGTTTAAAATTTTAAGGACCCATAGAATTTTAAGCCTTTAAAATTTCTTTTGAAGAAACTAATCTAAATTTTCAAAATATGCTCTTTGTAGGTTCACATTCTTTAACAAGAACAGCAATAGTAAAAAAATCTTTTAAATGTTTTTTTTTTTCAAATACAGCTTGTTCTAATAATATTTTTTTTTTTCCTTTCATGTGGGGTTTATTTAGCTGATTTGCCCATACTTGAAATACAGAAGTCTTTCTTGCAAACTAGACAGACAATAGGCATATGCTTCTCCTGAACCATGCAAAAGCCAATTTTTGCATGGCTTTTCGAGATTACACTAGTCATTGAAAAGACACTTTCCACCAAACATATTAAATAGTTTATTTCAGCCTTTATTCCATTGATAAATAAAATTCATCCCAATTCACTGATTAGTTCAGTTTGTTTGTCACTCAATGGTCATTTTTTGCACAAGGGCTAATTAGACCAGGACCTACAGTTTAAAGTGGATTCCAAGTCACTACAAGCATCCATATCCAAGGTAGGATTTGAACTCATAACTTTAGCACCACTTTCAATAACATAAATTTAACAATAACTTGAGAACTTAAGGCACTTTACTGATGAGCTACTGTTTAGTAGATTTTTGATTGTCAATACTCCAATTTTTAATATTTACAGAATAAAGTTAATGTATTTAAACAAAATTATGCATCTTATAATACTACGAATACATTTGAATGTTTTAACTATTAGTTTCATAAAAATATAATTTTATTATTTCATTATTATACAAATATAAATTGAAATATATAATTATAAAATATTAAATTTAAATTAAATTAAAATAATAAGTTCTTTGTTTGATACAACCTAATTTTTAATATACTAAATTTACAAATATTTTTCCATTTTACCCATACTACTGACTGCTTCACAATAATTTTATAAAATGTTGGATTAAAAAATATAACCTAATATATAAATAAAAATTCTTTTATTATCTTATGCATATACATACATACACTTACATGCATGCATGTTAAAAAATTCTTAATACATAGTTAATATGAATTAATCCTATTTTTAATGAAACTTAGTTTTTAAAGAAAACAATAAAAATATGTATGACAAATATCAATGAGGAAATATGTACTATAAAATGACTTATACAACCTTTAATTAATAAAATAATTAAAATTTGTAACTTTTTATATGTAAATTCAGATATTTTTCCTAAAAAGAGCTAACAATTTTAGTACCAAAAAAAAGGAAATTTTTTACTAACATTCTTAATAATTAAAAATTCTAATTATAAAGAATGTTATTAAAATATTTCTTCATCTTCCTTTATTTTAAAACTAATTTAATGATTACAAAAAGCAATTCAAATATACCTTGATAAAAGGAACTGTGGTCCAGAAGAGGCCGATGAAGGACTAGAAGAGTCAAGAGAGACTGTAAAATGAGTTTGAAGAGCACTATTACCTCCTGCACCGGCTGAAGCAGAAGTGTTTGTTGTGAATGTTTGTTGACGACGTGGTAATCGTTCTAATTGCTGTCTTGCCATCTGTGCCTGCTGCCGTTCCAGTTGCAACTGCATTTGAAGTTGTTGAAGCTGGGAAGTTGTATTGGATTGAGCAAGATTTGAACGACGTACTGAGGATAACTGAGATAAAAGCTCTAAAAAATTTAAAACGCTATTTTTTATCAAAACATTTTAAATTAATAATGAATTTTCAGTAATTGAAGAGATTATCATGATTGAACATACCAAAACCACATTTTTAAATTAACAATAATTAAAAGTAGGAAAGTTGATTTAAATTGAATGACTTTATAAATTACTCAACTAATTTAATACTTTTGATACATTGAAAATTTATTCAAATGCCAAGAAATGTGGCTATGATGCCATTATTTCTCTAGCCTTCCAATATTTCTGAACTCTACAGTTAAAAAAACAAGTGTAGAGCACAATTCGAGATCAGTAATATCAAAAATTTTATATTGTCTTCAAAGAGTACATATGGGAGAGTCACCAAGTCCAAACCTATGCAAATATGCAGGCCAGCAGTTATGGCCCATAATCAGGTGGAAGAGAGCCACAGCTGAGCTTTTGCGAAATCGGGGATGGACTGTGTATCCCTAAGTAGCGAGGCGCATGGCTTACTGGCAGTCCGGCAATGCTTTCTGCTTTATCTAGGAGGCATATCTTCTTTTTACCAGGAGTTTCACTGAATGAAAGCAGAAGCTTTTCAAAAGTCTCTGGAGGAACCTTGCACCCTTTTTGGCCAAAACATTGGCAGCCTCGTTCCCAGAAATCCCGCAGTGAGCTGGGATCCACTTAAAAAGAACAGAGATTGATGTTGATAGCTCTCTGCAATCCAGTAAACGGGTATTTTCTGTATATTGCCTGTTTGCAAGAGACTGAAGAGCAGACCGGGTGTTTTACATAGTAATGATTCATTGAAAGTAAAATTTGAATAAAAGAAAATATGAAATACAAAAATTTCTCGACCTACTAAAAAAATCCAAGTTTTACCACATTTTATAAAGTTTCATTATCACTGAATTCTTTTTTCTAGTAAAAACAAAATAATGAATTCAACATGCTGAGGAGTTTCAGATTTAAAGATTTAATTGATTAAATAGCAAAATTACACTATTTGATGATCTATTTTATGAACTCTGCATAGGATTTTTCACATGTAACTCATATTATTATTATTATTAATATATATATATATATATATATATATATATATATATATATATATATATATATATATATATATATATATATATATATATATATATATATATATATCTGTGTCCAATACCATTTTAATGTACTTTATTAATAAGATTTTTTTAATTGCCATAATTTTTACCTTTTTTCAAATTACATCAAATTGGGAGCAGTGACCACAATATCTCGCGAGTTTCATTTTCAATTTAATGAAAGATCCATCATGTTCACTAAATGCAACTAGAGCACATTAATAAAAATCATGGTCACCATGTGATCCAAGTGAAAAGATATTCTAAGGGTGGCAGGTCAAATATTTGGGGTTTACTGCTTGGTCTACTTCTATAAATTATAAAGACTTCTGTCCAGTTTACTCTAACTGTACAACGCAACTCTGGGCTAAGTAAAGGGAAGAATGCTAGAGCAACAACAAAGCAAATGAATTCTGGAATAGGTACTGGTAAGTATGTCAGTGTACACACGCATTTACTAATGACATTAATCTTACATTACACATTAAATTTATAAATTCAAAAAATTAAACTTAGTTCTAAAAAATTTAATAAAATATAAAATTTTATAAATGTTCTATTTATATACTCTGAAATGCAACCAAATTAGAGCCATATAGACAGTTGAAAAAATAGCCCAAATGCATGGATGTGAGAATCAGCAGTCCAGTAAAATATTTCTCAAAAACATTAAAGAAAAATTAAAATCAATGCCTACAAACACCCCTGGAGTATTTTATTTGACCCATAATTTTTTGACAGTTGTATATTTTTTTACTTATTTCTAAACTTACTTTGAATATCTATGAAGGTTGTCAGTAATTTTTAATAAGATAATGAATTGTATTTCATACTATACATTTAATACTGTTCGACAGCTTCAACAAAATACATACCGGGATTTTAATGTAAAATACTATTATAAATTTTCTTTAAATTATTATTACTTAATAACAAAAATACAATAGCATAGCTAGCATTTGTTTCAACAAATATTTAAAAAAAATTGGGATACACAAAATATTATATGCATGAAAAATGTTTAATTACTTATATCCAAGGAGAAAATGCATAAATTAGAGAAATAGATTTTTAAGTTTGATTTGAAATTTTACAATCAAAATGACTAATTCAACTGAGTTAATGATTTCAAGTGGATTTTAGCCAACAAAAACAAATGTGGCTGAATTGGGTTAGTTTATTTGTAACTATATGGTCATTTTTTGAAAAGGACTAATAAACTGAGGTCTAAAATTTTAGTGGATCCCAAACTAAAAACATCTGTGCTCAAGGTGAGAGAAATACTCAAACAATTGAACTGAATATCAGACTAATAATCATTAAGAAAAAAGAATGTTAGGAATAATACCCCTTTGTTTTCTAAGATTTCTGATGAATTTGATTTGCTTCAATTTTGCGTACCCTATAATTAATGTCTTGAATTTCTTAATAATTTTTGGTTATGGAATTCATTACTTATTATAGTAATATGAGTTTTGAATGGTAATTTGTTCTTGATTATTTAGTTATTAAATCATGGTACTTAAAAAATTCCTTTTTAATGAAGATGATGGTTTTAATTCTGATCTCTATCTAAGTTTGTAATGTATTAGGAACATTTGAACTCAAAATTTATCGAAAATAAATTTCAATTTATCAAGTAAAGAAATAATGAATTTATCATATTTGTAATGAGGGCGAACAAAACCATTGTAATATAAACTAAAATAATGATTTCATAAAGCATTTATAAAAAATGCAAATAAATATAAAACTAAGAGACCAAAACAAAACCTTGGGATTATGCAAATTTGTGCTAAAAGACCTAAAATGTAATCTTTGAAATATTGAAGTTGCAAAATTCTAATATGTCATCTCTACATTTTTAATGTATATTTTTTAATAAAAATATCCTACTTTAATTCATTCATCTATCGTATAAATCTATCATATCACCTATTATATCAGGCTTGAAATTTCTATGCTTAAACCTAAAAAAATTCTAAGCTGTCACCTGATATCTCAAGTTCAAAAAAAATTGAAATAATGATCAGGAATACAGAATTTATAATGTTAACCTCAGTGCAGCTTATTCAGAAGTCAAATAATTTATATCAAGTATAAACAAAATTAATTCAATTTAAAATATAAAAAAAAAGATTGAGTAAACTGGAAAATTACAATTTTTAAAAGTTTTGTAAAGATTAATAAATAGTAATGTGTGTGTGTGTGTGTGTGTGTGTGTGTGCAATCTTTTACTAAGGAAATATATTTACTTTTGTTTCCCATTATTTAATATTGAAATAATAGTGTGAGTAACATATTCCTTAACTCTTTACAAAACAGCATTGTTTACACCTTTGACAATACTACTTTTGGTTCGTTTTAAGAACACAAAAGAGCAATAAGAAAAATTGTTAATCATAACTATCAAGTAATTTACAAATATCACCAATGATGGCTTACAAAAATTATAAATAAGGTACTGTAAAAACTAGGATATATTAATTATTTTACTTTGCTTATATCAGGAAAAAAATTGAGCACTAGTTTCAAAGGAAATTATTTAATTACAAAGAATTCCATTAAAAATTAGAAACAAAACCTAAAATGGATGTAAATAAATTGAAGTATTAAATTATATTTTTCCTTGTAGCTTAATTATATCTTTCATTAAAGTATAGCTATTAACATTGTTATATATAACATGTCATCTAAATTTCATTTCTTATTTAAATTTCCAGAAAAGGTCCAAAAAATCTGCTTATGAAATCAACACAACTTATTTGCAAAAGCAATTAAAAATAATCTTTAAATTCCACAATATTATTTAAACATATTAGCAAAAATAGAAGCTTGTAATAAAAATATCCACAAAAACCAGGAATGCAGACAATTTTAGCAGATAATTTTTTGCTATACTGAAAATTAACACATTGAATCTCTCCTTTCCCCCCTCCAGGTCACATTATTACTTGGATATAATATGAAGTAAGGAAATATCTATGCAAATACTAATTTATAATAATCATTGCAGTAAAAATTAAACTAATTATAAACTACTAATGAGCGACATTTATGCAAGTTTTCTCCGAAATTAGTGAATAAAGTAAATAATAAACATTATAGAAGATCAATATTTCAGAAAAGAATTTCATAATCAACTGGATAAGTTAATCTGAAAATAAATATACAATTATAAAAATATTCTTACTCATTTCAGAAATTATTTCTTTCATAAAATTATATCAATGTCGTTAAATACATATTTCTTACATATATGAAAATTTAGAAACAGAATAACATAATGGTATCTACCAGCAATTGGATCCATTGAATCTCTATTATTTGGAGAAAGTGATGTTAATCCACCAGCTGATGTAAACTGCATTTGAGAACGTCTTGCTCTATTGCTACTCATTCCTCTTCCAGCATGTGGTATTCTTCGAACATGTCGAGAACTAGCTGGTTCATCTTGGTAATAACAACATTAAAGAAAACAAAATTCTAAAAATATCTTGTAACTTTATACACAATCAGATATTGAGGATAACTCTGCACCATCCTCACTTTCTGAATTTCCAAAAAGCAATTAAAATTCATAGCTGTGCATTGGGTGTTAAAAATTTTTATTTAGGGGTTAATTTATTATGACTAAGCTTTTATAGCTTTTCTAAATGAAATTTGACAATAAGATGCTTTTATAGCTTTCTTGGTGAAATTTGTCAAAAAATAAGCTGTCTTATCTCAGTAAGAAAATGTTAATAAAAATAATAATATAGGTCTCTTAAAACATTTTCATTTTAATATATTTTTCTTTCCTAAGCTTATATTTGTTTATTTCTTCTATCAAAATCAATCAAATTATTCAAATATATAACCCAGAAAAGTCCTCCTTCTTGTATAATTAAAAATATACCTTCAATAAAAAATTACCCAATGAAACTATTTAATAAGTTCAATTAATTTACTGTTTGTGCAATTCATTAAGTATTAACAATTATTTAAAGCCTTTTTTTGCATATGAAATGAAATTACTTTTCAACACATTTTTGAGGGCAAAAGAAAGGTGATGCTGATTAATGATCTGCATACATTTAAGAAAAATGTGTAATTATAAATTAGAATATGTTTAAATATTATAAATTGTGCTACATTTTGCTTATAAATTATGAGTTTGTTTTAAAACTTAGATTTTGCTCTAGAAAAACAAAATAATGTTAAATGAAAAGTAATGTTAGAAATCATTAAATTTTTTATATAACTAACTAGACAAGAAAAACCTTCACCAATAACTAAAACATGCATTTACATACAAGATAAATTTATCATTTTTAAGTCAGCAGATAATAAGATTACCTCAAATATTGTTTACTAATTAAATAAATGGTTCCCATTCTATAGTTAGCAAATATCTAAAAGCTCATAAGTTATTTTTGAAAAGGATAGTAAAATATTGACTCACAGTAGATATGACTAAGATGTTAGCAGCTGAAATGTGGTATTCTTACTTAAGTTTCAACACACAAGAGCAAGATTCTTAAATTGCAAGTGATAAAAATATATGAATCCAATGCAATACACTCGTTGGATCATGAAAGTTTAAAGAATAATTACTTTACAAACTGGTTACCACAATCTCAAACCATCAGTTGCATTAAAAGTTACATATTGCCATTGAACTTTATACAATATACATAGAAAAATTAATATTTCATAAATAAATGTAGATTTGACTCAAGACAAAAAAATATAGTGGTGAAAAATTAATTTTCCAATAAGGATGGAAATGGCATTTTATAACATTTAAAAAAAATTTCAAATAGTAAATGACATCCTGTTTATCACATAATAATCTTGTACCTTTTCAGGGGCTTAAAAAATTACTATTCACTGTATTTTTCAGTACTATATTTCAGTGTTTAATGTCAATCGATCTATCACAATCAAATTGTTATGGTCAAATTTCTAATTTTTATTAAGTGGTTGTTAATATTAGCAGAAAAAAATAGAAAAGACAGCTAGTTTTTCCAGAACTTGATTACAATTGATTGTAATATTTCAACAAAATAAAGCAAGCAGCTATTTTATATTGGACATTATCACTGTATTTTGAATAAAAATGAGATCTTATGAGCTGCAAATAACAGACACCACACACTATGTCAAACTATTCCAGCACCATAACATTAGTGTAATTAGAAAAACAGGGCGATTTCCAAAATTAAAAATAAAAATTCCCTTATTGCTGTGTATTTTGACATTCATCTAAGCATTTTTATAAGCGACTTATATTTTTAAAAAAGCTACAATAGCAAAGTAATCTGCCACTTCAACTTTTATCTTATTAATGAATCCTATGATGAACTTCACTTTAAAATTATCAATGGAATTCAGCAATAGATTTATTGAACACAATATATCAATTACATAACCCAAACTTTATAGTATGTTCAGGTTCTTTTAACAAATTTTCTTTAAATAAATATGTGTGTACACATTTATATTTCCAGAAAGTATTCCTCCTCCCCTCCCCCCACACACCAATTTAATATAATGTAAGTAAAGGATATTATATCTCTGTTCCTATGATCAAGGGCTAAATGGGCAGAAAAGTCATCTGTCATATGATTAGGTTCACCTCCTGGTTGTGAAGCACAGACAGGACATACCTAAATAAATAAAAAAAATTTCAATGATTTTATACTTTAAAAAATTAAGTTGAAATAATAAAGTTGTTCACATATAAGAATTTATAAAAACAACTATTATCATAATATCTGACAACTTTTTCAAGTCAAAATTTAAAAACTTCATTTTTTAAGAAAGATAGCATACTTCAAAAAATGCTCTGCTATTTTAGAATTAATGTCATTTTTAATTTTAATTCAGGTATACATTTTTTATTCTTGAAAATGTGATAAAATTAAAAAAGCTACTTGATAAAATAGGGAGAATCATTCTATTCTTTATCTAATAAGTTAATGTTTCCGGATAGTAAAATAACTCTTAAATAAAAGATAAGCATTTTTTTTCTAGATTAAAAAAGATTATTTTAACCTAGAAAAAAAAAGGCTTGGCTTTTATTTATCAATGATTAACAATGGTAAAATTTTACTCTTGTAAAAATAAAACAAAAGCTCACACAACATAACTTCAAAATAAATCAAAGTATTTCAAGTTACCTTTTCTTTAAGAAAGCAAATATTAAAAAATAATATATAGACACACACACATTTATATATGTACACATAACGCATGGAAAATACAAAGCATGAAAACATTTTCCATTTATAACACAGTCAAAAATAAAGTAATTTCATTAATTAAAATTACCCAATTTGTGTATGATCAATTTGTTTCCTTTGTTTATTTTTTATTAATCAATAGCAAATAATTTATAAATGTAACTAGTGTGCACGTTCCTCATATAAACAACAAATTTCTAAAAAAAATGAAGTTTTGAAAAGTTAACATAATAATGGATTGATTTCATTTGTATGACTAAATTGAATTGAGGGGATTGAAAGAGATTCAATAGTGAAACAATGTGTTATTTTTTCATAAGGTGTTTGTGTAATAGCCTTTCCTTCATGCTAAAGTGTTTAATGATCTCTCTATTTCTCTTCAAAGTTCTAGAACAATTAAAAAAATTTTACTGAGTCACATTTTCTAAGTAATAAAATTTTATAATAATTCCAAATACAACAAAAATACAGAATTTTTACTTGCTATTAAGATTTTTTTTGAAAAATCTTGATGGTAAAACTAAAAATGAAAGTTTATCACTTTCTTTAAAAAAAAAAAAAAAAAGGTAGTTTTTGCTAATAGAATAATTATTAAATTAAAAATAGTATAAAAATTTTCCATCTGAAAAAGTTAAAACATTCAAGTAAATAATTTAATGAAAAATCTGTATACCATGTATTTAATACATACAGAGTACCTAGCATTTTATCATAGAAATACAGTTGCAATTTCAAGAATGTTTCCTGTTCAATCAAATTTAAATAAGTAAAACTAAAACAGAATCTTCAAAATTTATGAAGCAAATGTTTTAAAATGGGAGAAAAATGATTTAAATTAATAAAGATTTCCTTTCAGACAACATCCATTTTGACCATATAATAATAGTTTATATGTTCCATGATAATAAATTAACATTTACTAAATATAATTCAAAAAGTAATAAGGGAATATAAAAGTTGCAAAAAATATTTTTATTGACTTTAACAGTTTTTAAGTATACTATTTCATTTGAAGCAGTAAGAATTTAATGTATAAGCTCAACATAAATCGTTTCTTTTTAATTTTCTTTCCAAATAATTACAAGTAAGAAACAATCAAAAGCCAGAAAAAAGTACATTATATTTTAAAAATAATGGAATGTTCAATATACTATTTCAGCTGAAGATTCATTATGTTCAGCACCAACATGCTCTGTAAGGGCAGACTCCGTTAATCCCATACGACCACAAAATGGGCATGTAAAGGATTGCGGATGTTCTACAGATGCAGCTTCACCACCATAATATAAATCTAAAAAAGATAAAATACACATGCATTAAATTGTCCTAAAGCAAAAATCAATATTTGTCATATAGTATATAAAGCAATTTTTTTTCACAATAAGAGACAAAACTATAATATTAAAACCAATTTCAAATTTAAAAAATACCTCAGCACTTCAGTTTGTGCATTGAGAAAAGAATATATAAAAAAATAGAATATTGAAAATATTTATATTTTAAAAAGAAAATGTTCTTAATATTTCCTTTTGGAAAAAGTATTAAACAAAATAACATTTGTTCAAATTAAAAATTATGTAATTATTTCCAAAATTTTCAATTATGTTTAGATAGTTAAAAATGATCTTATAAACTGTTCTAATTGAAAGCATTGGAAAATAATTATGCATTCTTAAAGAAATAATTAAATTCATAAATATTTTTATCATATTCTTATACTTTGACAAATATTTTACATTTCTAATCATTACATTATAGGATTAACTGACCAGCAGCTTCAGCATAAACACTATAAGAAATATGGTAAATGAAATTAAAATTAGGATTGCCAGATAAAGCAAACAATCAGCCAATTACAGGGTTGGTACAGATTTCTAAGTGCATTTACTGAGCAGCAAATCTTTTCTTTTAGGAACAATCAACTTTTCATGATCTCTTAAGACATCAGTTTAAAAATCATAAGGAAAGAAATAGAAAGGATAAAATATTTACTTTATACTTTGTTTTTCCTAAAACTATTCATGAGCAATCTTTTTTTTTTTTAATTTTTGTTAAGCTTCAAAAGTTTTCTTTTCCTGCCAAAGGAATTTTAATGAGTGTTATGCTAAAGAAAAATGAAATGAACCCCCAAATACTGACAGCACAATTCAATTTGTTAGCTTCATTAAATAACCAATGATTCAACATGGAATAAGTTTTAATTTTCTCTTGAAGGCAACAATTGAATACTTAAATAGAAGATAAGGAAACTATAAAAAAGAGAGAAAATGAACTAAAAATGGTAAAACTTCTTGTATTTTTAATATTGATTGGTTAAAATAGGAATCACTTCTACACAGTTTCCCCCTTCTTCTAAACAGTTGTTTAACCTCTCCCTAAGATTACATTATTCTACTATTAGATAAAATAAAAATCAAATCAAAATATTTCAAGGAATTTCTTAAACAAAACTTCATAATACCAGCCATTTGTATTTCAGACACTTTTATTTAACTATCTTTTTAGAATTATCAAGGTAATAGATATTCAATAAACAGTAAAATTTTATCAACTGATACTTTTCTACATTTAAATTGATAAAAAGTTGTAAAATAGAAGGCAAATTATACTGACAATATTTTATCAATAACTTTTTACAGATAAAAATTTCACATAGTTACTATTTTTATGGATAAGAATGGTTGCATGTGAAACCATTGCACTTATCAATTTTTCAAAGGAAAAACACATAGCACATTGGAGCAATACACAATTATACACTTGATACCTTTTCAAATTATTAGATTTGTTGTTTTGCTCTTGTTTAACATTTGATGTCTACAATATTGGTACAGCATGTAGAAACCTTAACAAAAATTTGAATAGCATAACAATCTGTTAGGGGAGAAAATGGAAAAACAGAGTTATTCAAACATCTTATGTACAGATTTATAAAACATATTTTGGCCATCAGAAAATACAAACAATAAAAAAAGGCAAAGGATATCAGAACTAAATTTTCTTTAGATGTAATAGATAGTATTTAAAACAAAATCTTTCAGACAAGATGAAGTAAACTAAAATTAGTAATGAAAAAAAAATGCAGTAGACAATAACTGTAACAAGACTGAATTAAAGACGCTTTGGAAGTGTTTAAAAAGCATCTTATTTTCACCATACATAAGATCAAGCATAATAACTGTTGAATTCCAAGCAAGTCATCTTCAAATCAGTGATTAGATAAGTTCCATAGTCAAAAAAGAGATGACTGTTGTATTCTCACTAGCTGGATAAATTTTATAAATTAATTTACCCATTTTTTTCCCCTAGCTGAAAGTCCCTTTTAATTTAGTTCAATTCCCACCCCCACCCCTTTTCACGAAATGGAGTGCCCTAATGTAGGACTTGAAGGAAACCAGTTTTTCAGGCATAGAGCGAGAAAAGGAGGTTGCAGACACATGCACGTTACAAGAATAGGCTGAAACACACGCCACAAAAAAGGACTGTTGGTTAATCAAATCTGACGTTCTATTGGAATCTATAAATAGTAAAATCAACAATTTGAAATAATCAAACCCTATGATTTTTAGACGAGAGAAGTGATACACTTCTGTAATAAGAGTCCAGATGAAGAAAACTACACTAAATGAATGAACAAACAGGTTTTCGAAGCTCTCAAAATAGACCTGCATAGTACCAGAACTTCTCTTATGTAAGTTGATGTTTTTTTATTATTTAATTTTCTAGCCAGTTTTTTTTTTTGTGCCAGCCACCTATTTTATAACTTTTAAACTATGGTTATGATAACCAGTGTAAATTATGAACTCTACACAAGTGCTTAACCATGTTGTTAGTAAGGTTTAAATATTTGAAATACTATAAGTAGCTAAATTTGTATGTGAGTAAATGGATTTGTAATTTTATGATTGAATTAAAAGAAATTTTTAATTACAAAAACAAAGCCAGTTTCTGCTTTATTTTTAGGTTTGAATACGGGTAAAAAAAATAATAAATACACAATGGAATGTTAAAAAATATATACTATTTAAACTTAAAATATTATTTGTAAAAGCTATATAATAACTGTAATTAAATACACAACAGGAATGCAATTTGGTAGATTTAGGAGCATTGAACATTGCATGCAAAATATTAGTAGGCATCATCTAACTAAAATGCAATTTCAGATAAAAGCTGAAGATGGCAAAGAATAAATGTTCAGATATATAAAATTGATTTATCAAAATGCAAGTAATAAATAATAAACTTAATATTAATTAAAATTGTTATACTAAATGCAAGAGACAGCATTTCAGTAGTCTATTCAGTATTTTTAAGTTAATTAAATGCTCGTCAAATTGAATTAAGCAGAACCAAAATTCAAAAACAATCCCACATCATTCCAATGTGTGAGTTAAAGTGACTTAAAGACATAGATAACCTTACAGAAAATGCATTGAAGTGTAAATTGATGCTGAATAATTCATGCAAATATATGGTAGTAATATAAAAATATAGCTATGACAATGTGGTTGCAAGTAAGATTGAACACTTTATCATTACATCTATAGTATGCTTGTCATGTGTGAAAAAATATAGCAATAACATTTGGTCATTTATTTATTTCAGGATCCATCAATTTTTCCACAGCTGCTGCTTAGTTATTTATATATAGAATATGAAGAATTTCTTTAGGAATTGTAAAAGTGACTTTCTAATAGCATTAAAATAAATGCTTTTTTGCTGAAAAACAAGACTGATTTATACCAATTAAAATAATACATTTGAATTAGACAAATTTCAATAAAATGATGGAATAAATTTAAAATATATAATTTAAACATATATTTAAAATGCTAATTTAATGCACATAAATTTTTGAGAAAATATTATATTTAAAATTTTTTATAACACTAACCAAAATCTGATCTTGTCAATATGCATTGCATGGGATGATCAGCATTATGACGGGTAGTAGATGCTCCAGCTTCATAGCAAGTTGCACATAAATCATAATCATAGCAAACAAGGCATTTGTATCGCTTTCCCCTAAAATTGCCTTTTAAACAAGAATCACAGCTGACACCTACATGAGAATAAAAAATTTTTGATTAACTGAAAAGAATATAAATATTTGAATATATATTGAAATAAATAAAAACAAAGACAGGACTAAAAATATTTAGAAATAGCTAAAGTATATAAAATATTAAACAGTAAAGTGAAATAAAATTTATACTAATATCAAAAATAAAATTGCAAATAAAAAAATTAAAATTTACATTAAAAAATAACAAGCAACTGATCTAAGCAAAATTGATACAATATCAACCAAAATTATTTGCATGAATTCTATAAAAAGATAAAAACATAAAATAAAATAAACATTTGTTAAAATGTTATATCATTAACATTATATTTTAGACAATTTAAGATATTGGTAAGTACACAGAAACTGATGCCATTATATCATACTACCCCATTCCAAAAATTTAAAATTTGTAATAAAAATTAGACACTCTCTTCAGTTATGCAGACAATTCTACAAGATTGAGTTTTCAATGATACATAAAAAACCTTGAATAATATAAATCAACAGTACAATAACACTCTAATGATAATATTTAAGGCCCTTTATAAGTAACATAATAACATCGATTTATAATCACATCAACAGAAAATTTTAAATTTTTAAAGCTAAAATATAAATCAATTTTTTAAATTACTAATTAATAAAATTAAGTCAATTGAATGAAAGAAAAAATAAAAAAGAAGAGTTTAGGTTTTTTAGAGAGCAAATAATCCTTTTAGAGAATTCTGAAATTTGCCTATAAAAGTCAAAATTTTACAGCTATAACAATTGCTATGCTGATTCTTTAAAACTAGATTTATAAACATATTTATGAAGTTAAAAGTTTATATCAAGATTTACAAATGCCTCTTTCGCTGATAGTGCTTATAAATATTCAATTTGACTGCTCAAAAATAAAGTATAATGCTACTTGAACAGAAAAATTTCAGCAAAATTCAAAAGTATTTATTTAAAAAAATCTAAAATATTAATTTTTCCCCACAACTGGTATTCAGAAATATAAACAAAACACTCAAAAAATTAAAATATATTAACCACATGAAAACTTAAAATTCAAAAACTAATAATATCATATTCTAAGGTATACTAATTAGAAATATCTTTGGAAAAAATTGAATTTACATTAGATAAAAAAACATTTGCTAATAGTTTATACTAATATACGAATCTCAATATTAATTATAAAAGATCTGTCCAGAAACATTTTAGTAAAAATCTATTTAAATATTTTTTGCATTTTTCTTTACACCTTATCTGTTATAAGTTGAGAAACTGATAAGCATGCCTATCAAATACAATGATGCTCTCAATTGTAACTCAAAGGATAAATTAAAATAATTTTCATTTCATTCAAGTCCTACATTTTTATTTTCTCCTTGATCATTGTAGATTAAGAAATGGGTTGTAACGTTTAATGATACAAAATTCAGTCATATTCTTTTTTGTACTACAGAAATGTGAATATGGGGGAATTTTAATAACATAATTTAGAATTAAAATATAACATTACTTATTGTCCAATATTTCATAAAAAAAATTCTACATTTTTCCACAAGAAATCAGAATTTATCATGAATTGCATAAAAATGTTAATATAATTTGTATGAGCAAAAAATTATGTATGAAATATAATATCAAAATTTCAATAGCCTTTTTCTTATATTTTTATATATTTTATTAAAACTTTAGAACTATTTTCTTTTATATTTTATTATTTTAAATACATACAACTAGAGATTCAACATTTTTGGCAAAAATCATAAAACATAAAATAGTGTATGCATTAAACTTATTTGTTAACTATTTGTTTTAAACTTATTACACAAACCATTTGTAATAACCAATTAAGATGACTTGGCCATGTTTGGAGAAGACCAGATAATAATCCCACAAAAATCTTAATATTTAAAAAACCTGAGGAATCCATGGCTAAAAGACCACTTACTAGGTGGTTAGATGATACTGAAAGATATGTAAATATTTTAAAAATCAAAAATCGGAGAGGAGTCACTAATGATAGAAGATGATGGAGAAAGGATGCAATTATGGCAGCTAAGGCCTGTTGTGCTTGTGAAGAAAAAGAATTGGGACTTAAGAATCTATTATCACCCATAAAAATGATATAAATTTGGGAAATATTATAAATTTTTATTTTGCATGGTAAAATGTTACATTAAGCTGTGAACATTAAACAGCTTTATAAGTAATAGTGAAGGCACAAAGACAAGATTTTCTAAAGTCAAAAACTAATCTTTGAATGACAAGTCAAAAATAAATTTAAAATCATACAATTTATAAGAGCTTAAACACAATTTAAACACATTTTTAATATAAATCATTACACTTTATATTCTGGTTTTTTGATGCTTAAAAATAAAAGTATTAGTAATATTCTAATCTTCATTAATGAGAAGCAAAAATATATTAAATATTCATTTAATATTTTGTTTTATTCAAATATATTCAAATTTATTAATTTAATATTCAATTAATATTTTTCTATTTACTAAACATTGTAAGTAATGAAACTTTTTTAAAAATTTCACTTTTATAAAGTTTTATAAGAAAACAAAACTACTTTTATCACAAACTCAATAATAGTTATTTTATAGGACATACAACAAAACATCATTCTAAAAGGTGAATCAAATGTTTGTATAATGAAATTTCCCTTCACACATATTTATATTTAAACGATACTTTAAAAAAATATTTTTTATATTTACAAAAAAAACATTAATGTGCCAGTACAAGCAATAGAAGTAATAAAATATGCTATTACCACCTTCAAACAAAATACTAAAAAAATAGAGTAAGCTTTAACTTTACATATAAATTTTAGACAAAATATTTATATTCTAAAACATTAAATATCGCAAATTCAATATATATTTTGTTTATTGTTGTCAAAAATGTAAATTCGAAGATTTGTACCAGTAAAATAGAAATACACTGTATTTCATTAAGTATTGATACATCTTCAAAAATTTCTCTTTTCACAAATATATAAAATACACCTATAATAATCACAGAACATAAGTAAGAAATGAAATATATTTAAATGATAAATCTAGACTTAAAGTAGATTAGAATACATTTGTGAAAATGAACAAGAATTCACTCAGTGGATATGCCATTTCGCCTCGAAAGTAAAGAGATTAAAAAACACACACATAGAGAGAGAAAGAAACATCCATGCCTGAACCAGGAATTGAACCCTGGACCTACCACTTCGAAGTTGGGGATGGAAAACCACACTCCACCATTGTTTGGTAGAAATGTTATGGTAATATAAAGAAAAAATTGTAAATCATAAATTTACACTAAAATAATTTGCAAAAAAAAGCACTATAAAATTTAAGTACATAGATCTCTGTTATTGACACAACAGAATAAATTAATAAGACACAAATTTGTCAGTTAAAAGCAAACAGAAGACTGACCCACAAATGAACACCCTCTACAATGACCTTTACAGTCAAGTTTCAAATATAGGTACTTAAATATTATAAATAATTAAAATGATGGAAAACTTCAAATATGCTCCACATACAAGTTTTTATTTGATAAATAATTTACTTGGCATAATCTCAAGATTGTTTTAATACCCAAACATTGATAAGTAAGGTATACTCAAATAACAAAAATATCATTTATATACAATATTGTAAGTATTTGAGTGTAAATAAATAAATAGTGTGGAATATTATGAAAACATGAAGTGTGAATATTTTCCTCTCAGCCAGACTTATAGGAACATAAAGCTACTTTTAAAATCTATGACTTCAAAAGTTTACATTAGAGATTTCATAAATATTCATAAATAATTCTAACACATTATTATTTATGCATACATATGACAATACTTTATTTTCAGGATTTTTTAGACAGTTAGAATCAATTAAATTATTACTATAATTCCTAAAAAATTTTCATTTACAAGTAACAGCAGAATTTGTAATAAAAAATTTAATGAAAATAATAAAAATGGAAACTATGCAGAATGCTAAAAAATTACTTATAAATTAGAATACAAACGTTTCAATAACTAAAAAAATGAAAGAAATAACACCAAATACTTTAGAGAACTATAACCATCTTAATATAATTAATAAACAAATAAGATACAACTGTAATAACAAAACATTTATTACAATTAAGGAATAATTACAGTGACAGAAATATGAAGCCTACTTATTTTAATATTCAGTTATAAGGAGTTATTACTCGGGGAATTAATTGCCATTACTAGAAAAAAACATAACAGCATATTTAATATATTATTTCTACTACTTCACAAACTAAAACATAGAGAAAATAACACAGAACAAATTAATAATTTGTCAACAATAATGTATTAATTTTAATTACTTATTAACTATTAAACTGAATATACTATTAGCCTTATAATGATTAATTTATTTTTTGGAGAGCTAATTTTCAGCTGATAACAGAATAAAATATTTGAATTTAAATGTATATTGTTCAGAATTCTTAAATATATTAATTTGTAAACATGTCATAGAGAAGTGTCTCAAAACAATATTAAACAATGTATGTTGCGAGTTCCAGAAAAAAGCGAAGTCATGCAAGATTGAGCACAATTCTCTTGCTTAGAATTAGCATTGAAAATACTGCGAACATATCAATATATTTATACATTAAGTAGTTGTTAATATCAATAGCCATGTAATATATAATTTTTCTAATGAAACAAACTAAAGCGAAAACAAAACTTAAATCTTATTTATAAACAGTGTTCAAATTACATAACTTCTCAGCAAAATCGAACGTTTATATTATATAGATGAATGCTAGTATGAACAATTCTTACTATAAAGCATTTTAAATTCTTGTGAATGCTAATATTATAAATAAAACGTAATCAAAAAAAGTCAGAAAAATACTTTGTTGATAAGTTGAAGAAGGGTGTACTTGACGATGGCATTGAAAGATACACTTAGGCTTAGCATACATGATAAGTAAATTTGACATAAATACTCTTTTATTTTAAAATCGTAAAAAAGCATTATTTATATAAGAACTGTGATACTTTTGCTTACCTTCATGACGAGACATATTAAATAAAATAACAGTTGAATGCCACGTCAGGTTAAAAGAAATTTTTTTCGTGGTTAAGTGATCTAAGTACTTAGTTTCAAAATATTATTCATCAATTTCTATAGATCTTGAACATTTTTCAAACCGTAATTTCCCATAGGATCCTATATAATTCTTTAGAAATCACATACACAAATTCTAAATCCTGCGCAGTTTCAGTCACCTCAATATCCGGCATATTGGTTGCAAACAAGTCTAAAAGATTAAAATAGTCAATGCCAGATTCAAACCTTTTTCGCAACACTTTTACCTTACGAGTCCCAATAATCAATAAAACGTGAGGGAAGCTCATCGAACTATATATATCGGTTGAAATTTTAACTCTGAAAGCGAAACTTTCAAAATCATTGCTACTTTAGTCGTTACTAAAATCTTTGAAAATTTATTTTGTTTCGCTATTGTCTTGGTTTTCAGCAACTTATTACTGTGCAATAAATTTTCTTAATATATGGATATAATACTTTTATAAAAGAGTATATGATTATTAAAACATTTTATTTCCTAAATCATTTAAAAACTGAGTCTTGATTAAACGAAATTTTATTATTAGAATTTAAGTAATATATATATATATATATATATATATATATATATATATATATATATATATATATATATATATATATATATATATATATATATATATATATATATATATATATATATATATATAAAGTTATGTTAAAAATTATACAATTTTTTTCAAAAATTAAAGTGCAAAATGTAACGTTTCCAAACAAGAAGAGTGTAAACTGCATTTTGGAGGTTTAAAATTAATTGTTGAGTATTTTGTTTCTTAATAGTAATATAATATTGTTTATTAAATAATAAATTTTTTCTGAATTTTATAAGTTAAGTTTTACTAAATGTAATCATCCAGTAAAATGAATGGTATTTGTCCATATGTTTGGCAAAAACGAAATACATATTATAATTATAAATAAAGAAAAGTGTACTCTTCAGCATTTCACTGTAATCAAAGAAAGAACGATTTTATCTTATTTAATGCCATTAATTTAAGTAATTTAAGATAAGAGAAGATAGTTTGTTTCTCTCCTCAAATTTCATGAAAAGAGTGTTTATTTTTTAATTTGAATAATTTTTTGTCCAAATTTCAAGCATTAATTATTATTAAATAGATTATTTCTTAATAAAAATAGATATTTTTTATAGTTTGTATATATTTGTAAACAAATATAATGGAATTGCATTAGTCGTATATTTTATAAGCATTAATAAATTTACTAATGCAAGGCTAAGAATCATTTACATTTTCCGAATTATGTTGAGTAAAAGTTTTTTTTTTTTTTTTTACTCAAACACGAAATAAATATAACACCAATAATTAAATAACTTAAGTAAAAATGAATCCTGTAGTTATTAATGTAGGGCTCTAAACAATGTCTTAAAAGGATGTAAATTTTTTTACATAAATTTTTAAATGTTACATATATTTTTTACATAGATTTTTTTGTTATGAGAAAATTAAAATTTTATGTCTCAACTTTAAATTAAAAATAATGTAATTAAAATAAATGAACTATTGTTGCTGTGTTTTAATATCAGAAATTAGAATTAAAATCAAATGAAATCAGAATTTAGAATCAAAAAGAAATGATAATCGAATAATGAAAACAATTTTTATTAAATGAAGTAAACTATCTTCAATTAAAATTTAGGTTTTTAAAGGGAGTTCTAATTTCTATCAAACTAGAACTTTTCTATCAAAATAGAATTATTATAGTCATGTCCTGGTTGGAATTAAATATTTAAATAATGGAAAACTATTTCATGAAATTTATACCACAAAAGAAATTATCAAAACAATATCATAAAAGTAGTGACGTGCTTTCAACTTCTTGGCGAGTTGAGGTGAAGAACAATGCTTCAATTGGAGAAGTTGCATGATCAAATATTTTAAATCTGGTTCTATTCTTCACATAAATTTTGTCATTTGAAACTATTTCTCAAAACCATTAATGATCTCTGAACACTTCTGATATTCATATAGGGATGGGCATTCTATCATTGAATAATATAAATATTCCTTTTTCAATGATTTATAAGACAAATTACTTCAATATTTCGTTAAGAGTTCCAGTCTAAGGTCTTAAACAAAACTTTATATCCCTTTGCAGAATATCATTTTAATACCCAGAAGGCATAATAGAAAATAAGATAATAAAAACCTTTTTAATTTTTTAAGGAATACAAGAGTAGAATAAATGACAAAAATAAATCTTATATCATATTTAAAAAATAGCTTGAAATATTTTTTTTCCTTTGGTCGAAGTAGTAAGAAAAAATAGCTTATTAAAACATATAAATTTTTTAATCTTAATCTAGAACCAATGGTAAAATTTCTAATGCGAGCATAATTTCTCCCTTGAATAGTTATATTTAATTAATGTAAAAATAATTCAACTTATTAAAAATTGGTTATTCAAGACAATTTAATGAAAGATAAGACTTCTCTGACCTTAAACATTTGATGTGAATTTTGGTATTAAATTTATGGGTTATAAAATTTCATTTTGAAAATATATAAAATGTTTTTTCAAAAGAAATATATTCTTTTTAAAGTTTTACTTCTACTTTATTTAAAGAATTCTGCTTTCGAAAACTCTACGATGTTTTCGTTTTTCGCATATATAACTTTAAAGAATTCTTTATGTATTGAGATGAAATATAAGAACAAACATTACTATGATAGCAACTTGATTGATGTTAAGCATCTTTTAAAAAACTTCCGTGATTAATTTTGTGTGTGATTGCAGGTATATCTCATCATATGAGATTTTTATTAATCTTTTTGCTCATGAGGTAATTTTCTATTAGAACTTAGAGTTTAAAAATGCTCAAACCATTATGAATATTTACGTCCAAAATGAAAACAAAGCTTATGATCTGCTGAACTGAAAACAACATATTGTTTTTTATTAAGCCTCCAAATTTACAAGTACTTTACAGCCTATTACTTTACCTGGTCAAATATCCTGCAATGTATAACTTATGTTACTGTAACAGAGATGCTCAACTTTGGTAGTTTTGAATAACAATCAACGAAGTTAAGAAAAGTATAAAAAATCATTTTTAAAAATTATTGTTAAAATGGTAAATTTATATTAATTTTTTCAAGTTTAATTAGAGTCATTAGAATAATAAAGTTTCCTTCATATCTATAAGCTAATATAGAGTCATTTTCAAATTAAAAGTACATGCACATATATATCTTATTCAGTTAATTTTAATTGCTTTATGTGTGAAAGAAATTGCAAATTTGTCATGGTAGTAAATGCTTCACATATTCAGTTTTTGCTTTCAATAATTTTTCTAATGATATTAAACGTTTTAAGTTCATTTTTCTCTTAATCCACCTTACTATATAATTGTATTCCTGTAGGTCATACTTTAGTAATGTTTCGAGAAAGCTGAAAATGCTTCCATATCACATTTTCATACCTTTTTAGCGCAAGACCTTACTTATCAAAGTCATCATATAGATTAACATCAATATGATGACTTAAAAAGTTTATGAAAGTACGTTATATTCTTCTAAATATTGTTGCGAGAATCATGCAATATGCAACCTATTGCGTTATTCATTGGACGAATCGATATCAAAAACAGCACCACTGATTGCAAAATATTATCAATTTAACGGTTTTTGAACTTTCAGAGTATCTTGCATTATGCCTTAAAACGATTCTTGGTCTTAGCACAAATCACTCTTTAATTTATTTCATGTGATGTTACATCAGAATATTGTCCAATAATAAATGCTGGGTGTAATTACTGATCTCTAAGCCTCTGTACTCGTATCCTTGTATGGGGGAACTGCAGCTTCAAAAGAAGAAAGATATTTTTTACTGAAATTCATATGCTTCTCATTAGATTCTATCAAGTTATGATGGAATTAACAGCAATTCAAATGGTATTATCTGCATTAAAGGATTAAAAACATTTGTCTTAATGGATATCGAGATCTGAGCCAGGAATCATTGAATCCATTCCAGCTCGTAACATTAAACATATGAAAATGACACTGTCAGAGGAAAAGTTGCTGCATTTTGATTGATCTTTTAGAAACTTTATGCATTGAGAATGGACTGAATCACGGGCCGTCTTGGTTCACTTCAGGAACGCTCATTAAATTAAAATTTCGTAGTTTAAAAAAACTAATTACTAGACAATTTTTATGATCAAGTAATTAATTTATAAATTTGAAGAGTTTTTCTGAACTTTATGTATGCTTCTTTATTAATATTTCACCCCTAAAAAACTTTCTATGGTTTGCAAATACACACCATGGAGGAAATCAACCAAAAAAAAAAAGATATTTGTAACGCAAATAATATGATAAGAACACAAAATAATTACATTTGTAAATTGTTAACGGTTTATAGAAGGATAAAATTATAATAAATTTCTTACATATATAAAATGGTCTTCATCTGGTTAAACATGGAATCAAACTGAGCTTAGATAACAGAAAAAGGCAACTCATGCTGCCTTCGTGTTTGAGCCAAATTTCATCAACAGTAGTAATTGGAGATGTATAGTGTGGTTCAGTCTCTCAAAAATTTCTGATCAGCTGTTTTTAATTCGTTACATTTTTGGAAATTGTGGGCAATGATAAAAATCAAATGCACTCTGTATAGAGAAAAGGCCAAACGTGCATCGTTTGCTCATGCACTATAATGTTAAAAGATGGTATTTTGTGTAAATATCGAAGATAAGACATAAATATATATAAAAAATAATATAATAAACATTCATTGCGTAATAAGGACATTTTTCTCAGACTGAGGTATCACTCTCGTTGCTTCACCGAGATAGATTTGAGGTTGGTGATTAATCGACTGATTGGTTGGTGCATTTTTGTTATGCTATCCTTATTATTTTCATTTGTGACATATATACACAAAAGCGTATTTAAATTAGAGAAACCATATTATGTAGAAGGCAGTTTCATTGACTACATGTTCTCGCGTCAGTATTGAAATTTGTAGCAGTCTAATTTAGTGTTGCACATGTATATTTCAAGAAATAATTCTCATTAACTGTCAGTACTAACATTTCTTTACGACCTTTTTAGTCAGAGATTTGACGCTTTTCGATTTTTTTATAACATTCGTATATTGGTTCTGAGCGAAAATTATAATTTTGGTTTTGCTTTGACTGTAATTCATCTCATAAGCACCAACTACTAAATCATATATATATATATATATATATATATATATATATATATATATATATATATATATATATATATATATATATATATATATATATATATATATATATATATATATATATATATATATATATATATATATATATATATATATTTAATATTGAAAACTTATTAAAAATAATAAAAGGATAGATTAAGTTTAATGAAGAAAATATGAATGATGATTTTCATCACACATAATGTGTGTGATGAAAATACTTTTTTTATTAATGACAGGCACTTGGGTGACGAACCCTTCGCCACAACAAGGCCAGAAACTGCAACTTATTTGTCGTTACCCAGTAGGCACCTGTAAGCCAAATCACGGAGGCGAGTTGCATTACCCACGCAATACCATCACAAACCCGTTTATTAGGTGGAACGCATTCATACATCATCTCAGAAGAAAATACAGAGAAACACAGAGAGAATGTAACAACCATCCTCAAACTGGGATTCAAATCCAGAACCCACAGTTCAGGAGTCAGAAGCACTAACCACTCAGCCATCGGTCGGCAATGAAGAAAATGTGGAATATCTATATAAATGAAATTATAAATATAAATAAATCTTATTCTTTTGTCCACCGAAATATCATCTGTGTTTAAATTGATACCGGTTGCACGGAAAGGAATAAAACTTAAATCAGGATCTTTGTCTCTGACTAAGTATAAAAAAAAACTAAATAATCTTTTGATTTTTTGTACAAAATAAAAGAATTTTGCTGAAATTAGACAAACAATAAACAAATAATGATCTATTTATAGATTTATTCTCTTAGTACCCATGTTTTTAACCAGGGTAAAATAAAAGACTACACAGAATGAGATACGAAACTTATATCAGGATGTCTATCCCTAACTAATTTAACCTAAACAAAAACTGCTTTTAATTACGACATTTTACTATGGCATGTATAACTAATTTGAAATATAATTAATGCCGATTTCAACTCCCAATAAAATTGCTAATAAGAAATTAATTTAAGCAATGTCGCACTCCTCTCTGAAAATTCTTTTTTTTTTTTAAATTGTCATTTATGCGTTACCGCTTGAGGTAGAGAAAAATATTTGTGGCAAAACAGGTCCAACTTTTTTTTACCCTCCTACATTATTTTATTTACATTTATTTTGATTTTTGAAGGAATATTGTGTTTGCCTTCTTCAACGAATGTGTTTTCGCTTTCCCATGATTAACTCTTGTAAATGCATTGGAAGGCACATGCTACAAGGATACCAACTTCAATATTTATTATTAAATATTTCAATATTTAATTTCGTAAATGAAGAGTTTTTAACTATTGTATACTTCGATTTGCTTTTAGCTATTCTATGCATGAAACTTTATTTTGTGATGCAACGTATTGTTTTGAGAAACTATTAATTAAAGCATTTAATAATGTATATACACTTTTATATGTTAGACTGTTGAGCTTACTTTTTTCCCAAGCAAACTGAAATTGTCAGAATTACTTTTTGAGATTTCTTCGGGTTTTCTTATTTCAGTATGCCGTATACAGAGGGTGTAGGTTACTGAACATTACCCCTTACAAGACCATGGTTGCTATCCGAATTGTTCTTTAACCGATTATCGATTTACCATAGATTTTTTTTTCTTTTTTGCGAAATCGATTAATTTGTTCAAGCGACCATAAAAATTAAATTAAAAAAGGATGTATAATATCTTATCAAGTTTATTAAAAAATAATGTATAAGTTAAGTTTTGCATATTAATCAACGCTTTTCATTTTTTGTTTAAGGGGCATTAAAAAATATGTCAAATGTCGATGGCTTTTCACTCTTTTTTAAGATTTTTTCGGAAGTGGTTAATAGCATTGTTGTTGTAAAGATCCATAACCATACTGATATCACCTTCGTTTGAGTGCTATTCTAAGAAAAGCTTCGTTGTCTAATTTGTTCACAGTCCGAATTGTTGGTTAACCTATCACCCACTGTATAACCTATCTAAAATATGTTCAGCTTCTGTTTTCATTGCATTGATTTAATACTTAATTTTAAGCTTATAAGCAGACGGCATCCCTAAAATTTAGAAACATGTTTTCCCTGATAAAACCTAAATTAAGTAAGTATGCGATAAGTCACTTGTAAATTATAAATTCATTGAACTAGTTGTAAAATTATTTAAGAAAAAAGACGCACATCGCTGTACTCTCATAAAATTTATTATTGTTCAAATTTTTTTAAAATTAAAATGTCTATTTTGTTTTATTTTGAGTGTTTTGTAAATTTAATTTTGTTTCGGTAACTTTTATGAGCACTGTCTTATTTTTAAGACTATTTCTGTATACATTTTTTAAGCTTCGCATATAAAACCAACTTTGCTATTAAATGTGAACAATCTATGTAATATTTTAATTTATATTACAATGAGAGAAAACTAAAGTTCCAATAATACTTGTTTGTTCGACTTACTCGTTTACTCGTAGCCATTGAAACAAAATTTGGATGAACGGTTATGGGACAAATGTCTGATATTTCGAAAAGTAAGTGATCATCATTATTAATTACGTCCATATTGCTTGCAGTGAAAATGATAACCGATTTATGAATTTTTATACACTTGGCATTATTAACCCGTCTATCAAGAAAAAGCATACTGAACTGCAAGAAGCTGCTCGATTATGTTTCTTAAATACAGTCCATGAAACAGTTAATCTTTTTGAGATTGACTTACCATGATTGGAAGCTCATTCACTACTCATAGATTACTTTGATTTAGTTGAAAGAAGACTGAACAAAACTATTAAACATCTTAATATAGTGTCTAATTATGAACCTTATGAAAATATTCATAAAAAATGGCTAGAAAAAGATTATTGAAGAGGTTACTGAAAGGATCAAGGTAAAATATTCTACACTTTCTTCACAGAGAAGTCATAAAAGAGAATAATACATAAAATTCCGGTTAATCTTTGATGCTTCAACCAGGAACAAGAGGTTTCCTAATTTTAATGATTTCATAGAAAAGGGTCCAAATCTAATGGAGCATATTCCTAGTACTTTAGCACGTTTCTAAAAGGATGGATAGGTATTACAGCTGATAGACGAAAAGTTTTCCAACAAATAAGTGTTCCTCCTCCTGATAGAAACTTTGTAAGTTTCTTAAGGCTTGGTAGGGATGGTCAACTTAAAGAGTACAAGCACTGCCATGTAGGTTTTGGGGTCAGCTCCACTTACAAACTATTTTAGAGAAAATAGCAACTGGTGAATCCTTATATCCAAAAAGTATCATTCAAAAAGGCTTGCATATTTTTTATTGACTATTGCGTCAGGTACGTTAAAAATGAAAAATAACTCGCTCTTTTTATTAAAGCATCACCTGACGTAATGGCCAAGAGAAAATTTGAGCTTAAAGAGCGGGAGTTAATGACGTAATACTGATACTAATGTGCTGTGTCTAACCTGGAACAAAAAATCTGTGAGTCTGCGAATTAATATTGGTAATTTAAAATAGTTATATTTCAAAAAAGTAACGGTGTAATTAATTAACAGCTCATAGATTGTTTGGTCCTCTTAGTATATGTTGCCCAGTCATTCTTGTTCCTAAATTATTGCTTCAAGAAACGCTGAAGCAGAAGATAAAATGGGATGAAGAAGTTGATACCAGTACTGGAACTACTTTTTTAAAGTGCCTGAGAGAAATTGGCTACCTAGAAAACATCCATTTTCCCAGCTATTTTGATTCAGATAATACAAGAGGAAATACTTATGTGATGCTATGGAGCATGTTTATGTGATTGCTGCCTTCATCAGAATAGTAACTTTTTATTTTGTTAAACTATAATTGATACAAACCAGGAGGAGAATTGAAATAACTGGAAAAAGATGAAAACTCTTGGAGTCATATTCCTGGTTACATGAATACTGATGATCTCCCAAGTCGAGGCTGCTCAAATTTAAAATTATAGAAGTCTAAATAGTGGATAGGTCCAAACTGACTTTACTTGCCTCAAAAAATATGGCCACAATGTGACTTAAATTTATATGATAATGAGATTATCAGAGAAAACAAAAATATTTAGTTTCATCTGTAACAAAATGTTTAGTTTCTACATGCTTGGTTACCAAGATATTGCTATTATAGGTATTTTTAAATATAAAAAATAGTTAAAAAATTGTCTTGATCCTAAAATTCAGCTCCAATTGTCGATATGGTCAAGTTGAGAGCAAACATGGAAACATTGATTCTGATGAAATTTTTGAAGCTGAAAAGTTACTAATCAAAATAGTTCAACAGGATTGTTTTGTGAATGAAAAAATGAGAAATTAAAAACCTTAGAGCTATTCAAGGATCAAAGCGGAATAGTTAGACTGAAAACTAAACTTACGTTTAGGGAGAATACAAAAGAATTTAAAATGCTAGCTATTCTTTCATCCAATCATGAGATTTTCAAGGGATTAATGGGATATTATAGAGGAGAAAATGCACATGCTGGCACACTAATTTTGGTAAATATTCTACTAGAAAGAATTTAGATTCTAAATGCTTGCAAAACCGTAAGATATCTTATTAATCAATGCACAGTGTGTAAAAGACTTTCTGCAAAAAAAACTTAGAAACTTATTCTGCTCCTCCTCTAGAAGACAAAATAAGAAAGCTGGGTTTGAAATAACTGGAATTGACTTTGCAGGACCAGTGATTCTTAGAGGTTCCACGAAATTTTCGATCAATTTATTCATCTGCTCCGTTTATTGAATCGATTTATACCGAGAGTTTTTTACTAGATCATAAAAATATTGTAGATCTTAGACAGTAGAATCATATACTGTGATAACGGAATCAATTTTGTTTGAGCTTCAAATGTACTTCAATATCTAAACTGGAAGCAAGTCAATATTATATCTAAGCAAAATGTTTAGTTTCTTAGATATAATTTCAATATTATATCTATACCCCCAAATCAATATAAGTTCAATCCACCAATCGCCGCCCGATGTGGAAGTTTTGGTGATAGATTGATAGGAATTCTTATGAAACTGCTGAGACGAGCACTAGAAAGATATTTATTAACTTCCGAAGAAATGGTCACTATTCTCTGAGACTCTAAAGCAGCGATTAACTCTCGTCCATTAACTTATGTAACTGAAAATAATGTTACTTTAATGCCTTTAAGTCCATTTCTGTTTTTGCAAGACAGTTGAAAAAGCGGTGTTCCAGATCTTGATGACATTGGTCATAAAAGTCTTCATAAGCGGGTTAAATACAGAGATAATCTGCTAAGAGATTTGAGAAACATGCTTAGGTCTGAGTATCTAGGAGCTCTTATTCAAAAGCCAGAATACAAAAAAACTTTGAAAATGAATATTCGTCTTATTGAAATGAGACATCAAGCTTGCGAAGTGTGAAATTTTGACAGAAAAACATAACAAAAGCGAATCGATTGAACACTATGGAAAATAATTTAGATTCTTCCAAAGATAGATACTGGAAATTACAAGACTTCTTCTAGGGAATTATCAGACTAATTAAACTTAAAAAATTAATGGACAATTGTTGAGACTAATTCAAAGATTGTATCCACTTAAATTTTTCTAAGGATGCTTCCATTATTGAGAAATCTCAATTGAAAAGGTGGAAGGTCGAACTTATGAAAATCCTACCTCTCTTTACATAGGTGGACCTGAACTGCAGATTCAGGAGACCAAAACAGGTCTTACAATTAAAGTATCAAAGAGGTTGCATTTGTGAACTATTTATTATTATCTTCTTGTAAATAGTGTGTAATTTTTATGACTAAGTTGTAAAACCACGTTTCTTTATAACATGTTAACTGTTCATAATTTTCTTCTGAAAGTCACATTTTGAAACTAAAATGTTAATTTTGGTGGGAGGATATCAAGTTGAAAATCTACCCAATTATTATAGTTGTTTTAATGTAATTTCCTTTATCTTTGTTCCAGCAAGTTAGAAATAACAGCAGTTGAGTTATTATGATTACATGTTGAAGATATTCTTTTTTGGTGAGAAAACAGAACACAATAGCTTTTAGTTGCTTTCATTTATATTTTGAGAATTAATAGGCATTATTAAACACTATTTGTGTTTTTGTGTTATTTAAGAAGTTGGAGTTTTCATTTCATATGTTTGTACAAATAAACGCTTTGTGTTGTTCCCAGATATTTTCATTTCAATGATTAAATTAATGGAATGATTTACAATACTAAATTTCTGATTTCAAAATGGAAAAACGGAAAAGTATTGAAAAATGTTTTGAATATATTTACAAAAATCAAAAATGAAACGTTTCTCTTAAATGTTTTAGTAATATAAAATAAACATTCTCTATTCAGGTATTCCCCATGAATATATTTCAATATTTCTTTACGATAAGATTAAAAATATACTTTAACAATATATATATATATAAATATATATATATATATATATATATATATATATATATATATATATATATATATATATATATATATAATATATACATATATATATATATATATATATATATATATATATATATATATATATATATATATATATATATATATATATATATATATAATATATATATATACATATATATATATATAACAAAATAACATAAAAATAGTTTGAAATGAAGTAAAACAAAGATATTAAGTTAACTATTATATAAAGCATAATGTATGTATAACTTTAAATTTCTAATAGTTAATGATGGTCCAAGCTGAAATAAAAATCCATTTTAATTAGTTTTGAATTAATAAGTATGATACTACAAATCCTAAGCAAATTTTTCTTTTTTGCCATAGCTCCACGAAAAATCATCTGAGAGACCTTAAATTCTAAAACGAGAAATAGATTTTCTACTCCAGTGATGAAGAGAGCATGGATGCACAAAAATGAATGTAATGCATAAAGTATGGTATGAAACAAAAGATACCTTATTGATTTTTTTGACCATGCACTGTAAAACGGAGTATCTTCCAATGGGATCTTACAGTAGGTATACATGGGGAAAAATCACCTTTTTACAATAAGAATCTCAGGTTACAGAACATGTTAGAATCTTGAAACTCATTCCGACAGTTAAGCAAAATGCCTCCTCAGGCGATCACTCCAGGATCACTGAAATTGTCTCTTTTCGTTATATTTCTGAGATAAAACGAGTTCCAACTTCTCTCCAAATCAACTGACGTTGAGAATTGCTTATAACCCTGAAACAACTTTTATTCATAAAGAGAACTTGAGTCCATTGATGAAATGTCCAAATTTTGTGCTACTTACGTACCTCTAAACGGTGACACAGATGGCCAACTTTCAAAGGGATGCAGTGTTCAGAATAGCAGGTGAATAGGTGACTTTTGTGAAGGCGTCTGGACACAATAAACTATGACATCTCTCACTCGTTCTGTAGACAGTTGTTGAGCAATGGTTTCTAGCTATTTTCGCCTGCAGAACGATAAATCGGCCATCCATTGCTGTTGTGCTTCTTGGATGACCACCACCAACCTTTCTACTAGCTTATCAATGGTTTCGAAGGCTTTCCAATTACATGAAACGACACTTTTATCGATTTTGGAACTTTTCTGGTACACTGGTCACATTGTACCCATCTTCCATCTTTCCGATCATTTCTCCACACGTAAAGTCGTTGAGGGGAATTTTTCTTTGCCGCATTTCCCAACTGTATGAGTTTCGCGTACGCTCACGTTGCTCATGACGTTTTGTTCCTGACATTTACATACACATGATCTTCCTACTGAATTACATGTTCCTTGTACTAATCGCAAGAACCCCTTTTCTGTAATTTCATGGATATCGACTTAAAATTTAATTGTAAAATAATGATGGAAATCAACTTTAAATTGATTAAGTTTCAACACTAGTGGTTATTAAATTAAATGCTTGCAAAGAAAGCTAATTTTAATTTTAGGGCTTTATTATAATTTATGAAGCCTGGTGGCTTAATGGCAGCATTTCGTACTCCCAAGGCACAGGTACGAAGTTCGATCCTCGGACTGAGCAAGATCGACTCAGCCTTTCATCCCTTCAGTAGTTCGATAAACTGAGTACCAAGCATGCTTGGGAACTAAGCACTGGGGGTTTCACATTATTCTAGCCACCTGGGACTTATGCTTCACACTCCAGGGCTCTCGGTCATGAAAACAGTTATGAGCACTATAGGCCTTGGTCCACATGGGCTGTTGTGTCATGGAATTTAGTTTATTATAATTTATCTTCATGTTTTGATCAAATATTTTTGTAAGAATTTCGAAAATTTTCTCTCTATTCTTTTGGTTTACTAACTCCTTCCAAAAACTTTTGGGAAGGAATTAAGTATTTAACTTGAGAATACTACTATATATTCATGATTATGATAGTTGTTCCATTCAGATGATATTCAGCTCATTAATGCAAAATTTTCAAGTATTTTACCTTGTATTTTAATCAACAAATTTAAAAAATTCTAAACTGTTGTTCCTAAGAGGTTTCTTTTCTGATAATGTAACCTATTAAATTAAAGTTAAAACCTCTCTTTGAAATATCAGTATATTTTCCCAAAAGTACAATGTGTTATTAATAATTTTTTAATGTCTTCATTAAAATAGATCTTAAAAAAATTATGAGATTACATTAAAACTTTACATGTTTCTAATCCCACAGTCCCTTATATGTTATAAAAATGCAATTAGAGAATACGTTAAGACACTAATCTGAAATAAATTAAAATAAAACAGGAGAATAAAACAAATGTTCCAGTTATATTTATTTATTTGAACTTGAATTCGTTATACTAAGAGGAAAAATGTTGATGAAATTTGATATCATAAATATGTTGATAAAATTATTGTAGTATAAAGATGGAGAGAAATTTTTGATAAGGAAATAATTGAGATTCTTGAGTGCTCTAAATTTATTATTCATAATGTTTTGATTAAAATAAAAAAGTTATGAAAAGCTAAAGTGATCCAGTTGGAAAAAAACTTGATAACTCTCTGGAACTTAAATGAAGCAAAATGATTTTTTATGAGGAAAAGTTCGTTTTAGATTGTCCGTTTCATTATAAGTGTTATTGGCATGAACTAAGGAATAAATCCCTAAAATATATTTGAAGATTATTGGTGAGGATTCTGTGATGGGGTAGACAGTATTTATAGTAGAGGAAAATGCGAATTTTAAGATATTTTAAGCAAGCAGATGACAAAATTTTCTTGCTTATCAAAATTAACGTAAGTAGAATATTTAAGCAATTTAAAACAAATTTAAGGTATTTCAAAAATAAGAGATTACTGTATGTATTATCTCTTGGCATTATATCTCGAGAAAGAACTCAAATAATCTTATTCCTTGAATGAATTAATTATCCCAATCATGTTCATTTGTGAAATTTTAAAGTTTAACCACGATCCTTCAACTGTGATTTATGAAGGATTTTCTAAAACTTTGGCATGTGAAAAATAGACATTTTGCTGGCCTAAAATATAATAATTTGTGTAAAAGTCATACTTCTTTTGCTCATTACATAGAAATCTTAGATTTCATAAATTAGCATCCTTATAATGCAAACTAATAACAATTTATCAGGGAAGTTCTCCATCCTTTTATTTCAAAATGGTAATCCGTTTGTGAAAGAATTTTTTACTGCGTAGGTCTTGGAGGAAAGAAAGAATCACGAATTAACTGATGCTAGTTATAATTTAATTTCCATGCATCACATAACAAAACACATTAGGAATCAAATGCGAATTCTTAAAGTCCGTAGATAAATTCAAAAGAGGCTGGCGTCTTCAACATTCAAAATAATTACATATAAAGCAGGCTTAAGAAGCCCAAATAATTAATTAATTATTAATTTCGAGACTGGTGTCTCCTATAACATCTTCATGGGAAATTCTTCAACAATGAAGCAAACTTATACCAAGCATTCAAGAACTTTTTTTCAAGCTAAATCTCAGAGTTTTATCGTAAGGGAATTCATTAATTGGAGATACGCTGACAAAATGTTCTGGATATTGATCAAGATTACTTCGGAGATTAATAACAAGCTATATTTTCTCATAGCCACGTTTTGACTACTAAAAATAATAAGAAATTTTTTGCTTGCGTTTGATCATTTCAACAGTTTTAGCTATACAGAAGTGAGCCCTCAGCGAGCCGCTTCCTTGGACCGAATCACATCATTGACTAGTAAAACAAGGAAAAATATCATCTACTTGTCTAGTTCAGCGGATTTATTGAGCTTTGGAATTAATATAGATTTCAATTTAAGTGAAATTACGAATTAAAAATTTACTTTATTTATGTAAAAAAGAATGCTGCTGATTTACAATTTAAAATTAAAAACGAGCTAAAAATTAAATTATCGCCAATGCATATAAAAACTATAATAATAATTCGTTAAATTAGCGATTGTTTATATTTTTAAGAAAAAAATATCCATATCTGATTATATCTTTAATTTATTTAACGCACAAATTTGTGTAAAATATTTACTATCATGAGCATATGTTGTATTTTCCTTATTAAGATAAAACTAATGTGATTAGCTTTTTTAATTTGAAGAATTGTTTTCTCCATAAATGAGATTCATTTTAAAATTTGTTTGTATTTATAAATTTTTTTCCCATAATAAATATCAGTTATATTAAGATTTCCAGTTATATTAAGTTATATTCCAGTTATATAAAGATTTTCTCCTCGTGCTATTTGTAAATGAATGTGCAACCAAGCGTTATTTATAACTATATTTTTATCATAAAAGAATCTAAAAAAGATCAATCTATAAACTTTTTAAGGGCGCTCTGTGGCTGAGTGGTCTAAAGCATCACCGCTAATCGCTTGAGAGCGTAGGAGTGTGGGTTCGATTCCCACCGTGGCCCTCAGTGTTTTCTTCGTTATTCTTCTGTAGTTGTACATCTGTCATTGTGCTATTTGTCCTATTATCGACGAAGACTTACAAGCGGATCTCAAGAATCAAGCATACAAGTCTGAATATATGTAATGTAATAAAATAAATAAATAAATAAACTTTTTGACAAAATTAAAAGTATGCCTTAAAGTTTCTTTGGACTTATTTGCATAAAGAAATGAAATAATAGTTTAAAATTGGTTCATTTACAGTCACTATTGTAGCTTCATGATTGTTTATACATTTAGCAGATCTTGTGCATGGAGAATTCCCTTGCTATTTAATAATGGAATAGAAATTTTGTTAAAAGAAAATAAATCAACTAAATTATTTTCATTTCAACTGTTATAGTGTAAAAGACAATAGAAAGATTGTGAGCGACTAGTATTTTGAAAAATTTAGGAGTTTAAAGTAAGGTGACTACAAACATCTATGTCCAAGGTGGGATTCGAAACTTAGAACTGTTAAACTGAAGACAAGAGCTCAAACAATTCGGCTACTAGTTTGGCACTGCCCATGTGAAATTTGCACAACAAGAAGAAAACGTTGTGATATACTAATGATTAATTTTCCAACACTTTAATGTAAAATAGTTGTGGTAGTCTATTTACAATAGTGAAAGAGAGAGAATGTTAATAAAAGATGTTTCTTTGAGCTACACTCTAAACAATCTAAATCAATAAAAATTAAGACCTTCTCATCAGATTTGTAAAATAATGGAGCTGCAATTTCACAAAATGATAAATTGTTAAAAGGTTAAAAAAAATGGGACAGAATATGACAATACAGTTACATGAATAAATTGTATCGAAGGTTTTCACATGCAAATTACATTTGAACGTTGTTGTCAAATGGAAAATGTTGTGATGGTTCATTTAAGAAAAAGAAATATCAACAAGCTTCTAGTTTTGCATGGTTGCATTGCAGATTATCGGAATTGGTGTTTATTGTATCATAATATTGCTACATGTGCTGTTAGACAGCAGAAAATAAAATTCTTTAGTGGAAGTAAAATTCTTTGGTGGTAAATATGAAAATTTAAGATATTATGAAATCATAATTTAATTAATTATTATTTGCTTTAATTATAATTTTTAATGTAAGGAATTTTCATATCTTACTTTATGCAAAGATTCTGTGAACTTCCTATTTCGCTACGAAAGCATTGCAATAATTTTCAGATCAGTACATTCCACTCATTGAGGGACCGAAACTATTTTACACATGAATGGAAATGAGCATTATTGCAAAATATACAAATTCGATACTTTTCCTCCAATTGTAATAGAAATTTTAATGTTGGCATAAGTAGAAAAAATAGAAATGTCGAAACGTAACTATGGGTGGTTTAGAATTAAAAACAAACATTGCCATTGCGTAGAATTTACTTGTGACATGTTTATGTGTTACATAAGCTGTCAAGGATTACTTGTTTGTCATTATTAATTAAATTTACGTGTTGATAGTTTTCTTGCTAAACATGTCTGCAGTAAGATTTATGTGTCGCCGAAATTTTATTAATGTTTTTAAAGATTTTAGACTTAAATCGCAATTAGTTTGTGGTTTAAATAATCGCTTCGTAACAGTTGTTGCCTCTCAAAGTATGTTTAATTTTTTTAAATTTCTCTGAGTGAATATTGTTAAATTCTGGTTTCATTATTATGAGTGATTGATGAATATAGGTTAAAATAACAATTTTCACTTTCTAAAACCTTTCTTGACGCTTTTTTTTAAAATTTTCTTATAAATAACATTTGGGGCACAGGTGCCGTATAATCCAGGGTTCCAAATTCTAAATTTTTTCGGTGATAAACAAATGTTGCCAAGATTGTGACGCGTGCGCGATGACGTAAATACAAGAGTTGCCAAAATAGAATTTACTGCATAATTTTTATATGTCTCCATCTCTACGACGTAATAAAAACTAGTTTTCCAGATACATAAGAAAATCCGGCAAAAATATCACCAAATTCAGAATTAGGCATCCTAGATTATACGGCACATGTGCCACAGTTGGTCTAGAGAAATAAAAGATATGACAAAAAAACAATAATATTAATTTTCGTAAACTTTTTAAAACAATGTACACATGTTTAATTTTTTGCTTTTATAAATAATATCCTTTTTAAATTACATAAAATAAAAGATAAATATGTAAAGAAATTTTCAAAACAATCGTGAAATATTATTAGTTAATCTGTAAATAACAAGCTTCTCATAATAAATTTTATTTATTTACTTATTTTGCTTGATTTTAAATAAAATTTTTATCTATTTTAACGCATATGAAAAGTTATTTATTTTCATGTGCTGTTTTTATTTTTTAACACTCAAACCTACTCATTGAAATTATACACCTATATTTCACAACACATTATAAAAAAAATCTAACAATGTTTTATAAATTATTTTTCTTCATATTGTTATTCAAGTTTTTAGTTTTATGTAATCTTTTATCAAATTAGTATTGATTGTAGGCCAAAAGATTCTGATTTTCAGTTCAGTAGCTCATTATTTTATTTTCCACTATGGATATATATAGATGTAATTTGGAAATTAATTTTGCATTGTGTGTTAAAACTGCTTATAATAATAAAACAAATGAAAATCAAAATATCTTCTATTATATTATAGTTTGATTTATGAGATTTGTAAGTGTTTAATTTAGATATATGATAAATTCATGTCTAAACACATTTGGACCATTCAGAAAAAACATTTTTATCTTGATTATTTAAAATTACTCTTACTATTTAAAAACATATTTTTTACTAACTACCCAATAGTAAAACTGGTATCTATATTTATTCCTGTTTTTTTTCAGAGTTCAATAATGATCAAACAACAAATGTTTCTTCATTTAAAAATTTTGCAAATTATTTATCTCATTCAATTTTCACAATTGTTTTTATTATTTTAATAGGGAACTTCATGTTTCTTAAAATCAGATTACAATTTACTTTGATATTTGCTGCTGTTGTTAATATAAAAATAAAATTTTCAAAAATAAAGGAGGAATCCTTTTATATTTTTTTATTAACAACATTAAAGAATTTCCATATAAGTTTATTATTCCTCCAAATATCTTTATTCCATTCTGTTCTTTAAAGTTCATAGTTAGCTCTTGTATATTTACTGATTTTTATATTTTGTTTCTTAATTTTTTTTTCTTATTTATTTTTAGAATTACATCTTTGTAATTAACTTCCATGTGCTTATTCATTCTAATTTGGGATTTCTCTACAAAATATATTTTATGATTATATATTTTTAAATGTAGATATTTCTGTTAACTTTTGATCTAGTGTAAATGATATGAATTGTTATTTCTGATCCTAGGAAATATGAATTACTTTTAAAGTTTTTGTCGATAATAATTATTATATATGTAGCACACTGTTAAGCTTATCTCAATTGTCAAAGTAATTCAAATTTGCAATGATAAATTTCAATAAATCTTATATGCTTTACATTTTTCTGTAAAAATAATATTAGATTTGTTAGTATAATATGTGCAAAAGCATTTTTTTTTCAACTAGAATTATTTTCATATATCTGCTATGTAATTGATATGCAAAGAAATATTTCACATGAACTTAAAAAAATCTATGATAAATGTATAATTTTTTACTTTTAACTTATCTCTTTTAATATTTGTTTTTAGATTCAAAAATAAAAGAGGATACAAAAAGTAAGTATAATTCATTACCATTTATTCATATTAATTAGTATTTGTTTTTTGCTCGATAAAATTAATTTAAATTAAGTTACTTATATTTTTATTAAGCAGGACAACTACATAAAGTAAATTTTATTTATTAATCTGAATATATTTTATAAAATTCCCATATTATTTAGTCACTCACACAAATTAAATTGTATAAAAATTAAATATCTTTTAGTTTTTAATTATAATTAAGTATGTGATTATTCTTGAACTGGCATTTCTTTTCATCCTGCAGAGTGGCACTAAGAATTGCAAATATTTTTACATATACTTAAATTTACTTAAAAAGAAATTTTCTCAGTATAGTAATTTCTAATTGAATCAAGAATATCACAAACTCTAATAGCTCAAAGTCATAAGTAGCATAATAGAAAAAATTGTTAGCTAATGGAAAGAACCTTCTTATGCATACATATTTTTTTCATATGTTATTCTCAATTAAGTTAAGATTGTTCTTGGTTAATTTTATCCTTTATAGATACTGATATTATAATTTCTTCTGTTTAATCTAATCAATATAGTCACTTTAAACTAAGTCCTGGTCTAATTAGTGTTTGTGTAAAAAATGATTTTTGAGCCTTAAATAAACCAAACCAAACAGTCTGGTAATCTTGGTTTAACGTGTGTTGAAAAATAAGAGACTAATTTTAAATTTCTGTTAAACTTTTTATTTACAAAAAAGTGTTCAAAGGAAAGTTTAGTAAACATTCTTTAGGTCAGAAGACTTATACATATTTATAATATATATTTATTTTCATAATTTGAGATAGGCATAGTGATGGAATACACTCAACAATCTTTGCAGTCGAAAGTTGAATTAGTAAATTTGATTTTTATAAAAGGTTATCTCATAGTGTCTACTCCATCCCTTCTAAATATCAAATACAAATATTCTGCAACATAAATTTATAAATATAATACATTTTGAGTTGTAAACATTTCTCCCAATTCCATTATTAAATTATGACTATTCATTATAAACTCAATATTTTGTCTTTTTAATCAATAGGGAAATAGGAAAACAAATTTCTTGGTGCTCCTTTTTTTATTTAAATTAGGTTTATATTATTAACCTAATTTATTATTAATGGCTAAATTTATTATTATATTTTTAATGGCTGTTATTATTAAAGCTCTTTAGTAGATCATGATAATCTTGTTGTGAAAGATGTAATTCCTGTGGCTAATTTAATCCTATTTTAGCTGAAAACTCATGTAAATAAGATATATGATCTTATTTACAAAGAATTTTGGTGGCTTAGTGATAGCATTTCATGCTAGCAAGGCACAGGTCCTAGGATTGAGGTAGGCAAGGTTGGCTCAATCTTTCATCCTTTTAGTGGGACGATTAACTGAATACCAAGCATGCTTGGGAATTAAATACTGGGATTTCGCATTAGGCTGACCATCTAAGACATAATCTTTGCATCCCAGGGCCATCTGTTAGAAAAACAGATATGGATACATTAGGCCTTAGTCCACATATAGGCTGTCATGACACAGGTTTTAATTTTATTTATCTTATTTACATGAGTTTTGAAAAAAGAAGAGGTTTTAGTCACTTAATTGCATTTTGAAATTATCAGCCAATATTTTGAATTTGAGTTGGTAAAAAGTTAGAGGTATAATTCAATAAAGTAGAATTATAATTTACTAATAGGAAAATCATTTTCAATACATTACAATTATTACGATGAATTTTTATGTAATTAGAAATATTTATTGATTAAATTTAAATTAAAATTTGACTATTAAAAATGATTAACAATATCAGATCTTTGGGAGTTCTGAGCATGTATAGCTATTTTCCTTTTTCTTTTATAAAAGGAACCAGAGCTGAGTTCTAGCCAATCACTTTGGTCACTTCATTTCAAACTGCTTCTGAAAAGCATTCTTAGAATTTTAAGAACCCAATATAGTCTAGTTAAATAGAAAGTGTCATTTAGTTAGTAGATGTGCGGGAAAATTATTATTTTAAAAAATATCAAGTATCAAATAAAAATTAGAAAAAAGCTTTGAGACAATCTGACAAATTTCAGTTTTTATTATTTCATACAAGTATGTTTCTTTAGTTATGATGTTATTTTTATTGGCTTTAGTGTAAAAAAATGGAAAATATGCCTCTTTTGTCATTTGTTTTTTAAGTACTGAAAAAATTTCATAATTTGTTGGACATATAGTAATTAAGTAGAAAAATGGGGTAAAATGTGCAGGACCTTCTGACAATAGCAGTCTCTAGAAAAATGGTTCAATATTGAGATGCACTAATGCGAAAGCAATTGGTTGCTGATGTGAAAATAAGAACACTCTTTAAATAGACTGAGAGAGGCCATATGAACTTAAAGTGAATAAATACTTAACATTTCATCTGGTTGCTACTGGATTATATGCATATATCATAGATTAAATTTCTTGTGCAGACAAAGAATAAGTTCTAAAATAAATTCACTGAGGAGCGCAAAACCATGACAATTAAAGATTGTAAGAAGGTCCTTTGTCATGAAAAATTCAATCTATTTGGGAGTGATGATTCATGTTATATTCATCATCCAAAAAGTGACAATAGATGCCTAGTAATGAACATCTAACAGTTAGAAGCACTGAAATGGATTGGTAAAGGTCAGAGAAGCTTTCTGTCATGAGGAGACTGTCTGCCTCATGCTCATAGATAGGATAAGGAATCAAAATGTTTGTAAAAACATTTTAGATGATCACATAGTATATTAGATTAGTAAAAGAACCTTTCTGGGTTGAATATTTTAACATAATAATCTCAATCAGATCTTCAAGGTGATGAAAAATTGCATGGAAACATTCTTCTATGGTAGATCTCTTCCAATATCTTTAATAAAGGTGAGCAAATGTAACTAGATCTATTTTATGAAGAATTTTTAATATTGCATTCAGATGATGTGCTGTTGTTGTCTAAGCAAAGGCATTTATAGCCAAATATTCTGTATTTTGTTACATTGCAATCATTAGTTTTACCAAAAATTTGTAAAAACTGAATCATTTTTCTCAAATTTTTAATGTAATTAAGAAATTTTGTATATTTTTGAACTATTAATTTATGTCTGTACCTCAATTATTTGGTGTTATATTTTCACTGAAGTTTTAAAATTTTGTCTCCATAAAAAATAAACTATGTTTTGCAAATAATGAACCAGATCTTGTAGGATATTTGTTAACATTTTATGTATATATTTGAAATTGGAGAAAATTATTTAAATAGAACATTTTAAAGATTCAGCTTGAAAACATTCAAACAAAATGAAATTTATTTTTTTCATATTTCATTACAAAAACTGAAAAAAGTTTGCATTTCAAACTAAATTTTCTTATAGAAATGTAAGAAACTCATCAAACTTTTTATGTATTGGGAGAAAACATACATGCATTTTTTTTCAAATATTGATATCATATTACTTTGAGTTTATTTAAATAGTGTATTTTACTTAAAAGATATTTTTTTCAGTAACATTTGACTGGAAAGATGCTTTGTGTCTTAAAAGTCAATTGACTGATGATGAAATAATGATTCAAGACCAATTTAAATCTTATTGTCAAGAGAAATTGATGCCTAGAATATTAATGGCTAACAGAAATGAAGGTAGTATTCTTGATTGAATATCTTATAAAACAATTTTAAAATATATTGAGCTTGAAAAGTTTTCAATGGATTAGATTCAGTATTTTTAATATTATTTATTGGAAGTAATTTCTAAATTACATTTTAAAAATATATGGGTTAAGATATTATTTGATTTCTGTTCATTAAGTTTGACAGTTTTCCTTCCCTTTTATGCTTAAATTTTACAATTTTTAAGAAATAATTTTCAATTTTGAAATTTTAAAATATATTGTTATAATAATTTTAACAAAATATGTTTTTACTCTTTTTGTTGGTTTATTTAGAAACAAAATAAATTATAACTTTATTGTTCTTTCTTTCAACTGTGTAAAAAATTAAGTATTGCAACAAATGTTTTAAAATAGGTAACAAAACTATTCTAATTTTAAATACAATTATCGGTACTTACGTATTAATGCCACTGCAGCCAGATTTAGTGTGGTTTTTAACTGCTGCCAATCTACACGATGCGCCAATTAAGATCAATCTTGTTTGCACGTGCACGCAGTTATCTTTTGGATGCCTTGCTGTTTGCTGATTTTTGACGCCATATTTTAGTGCAAAGAAAATGCGTATTTGGGATTTGCCACAAACAGAACAAGATGCAATTTCATTTTTCAGGAGAGAAATATTTTACCGAAAAAACGAAAATGTATCAATTCCCATGACTTAGAAAAGACAACTGGTTTGAGGGAACCAAAATTCTGATTTTTTTCAGCTTTGATGAAAGGAGTTGACGTAGATTAAATTTTGTGAAAAGCAACTTGATTTATCAGATAAAAGTGTTATCAATTGGAACAATTGCATGCATGAATTATGTATCTTGGATATGGAGAATAAACCAAACAAGAAGGTAGGTGGACCAGATTGGATTGTGGAAATTGATGAAAGTTTGTTTACTAAACATAAAAGTAATTGTGGTTGAGTATTACCCAAACAATGGGTGTTTGGTGGTATATGTAGGGAAACGAAAGATTCATTTGTTGTCACTGTGTGTTCCTAATAGAACTGGCTCTACCCCTCTTAAAAAAAAACTATTGAAAACATTGCAAATGGTAGCACAATTTATTCTGAAGTTGGAAAGGTTACCAAACAAATATTATTGTCAGTAATATTATTCAAAGCAAAACAAATATTATTCAGAAAGAAAGAGAAGGATTCCTACATGGTAAAGTTAATCATAAATAGAATTTTATTGATCCTGATACAGGAGTTCATACACAAACAGTTGCGAGAATGTGGGGCAGTGCTAAATGGAAGAACAAGAGACATAGGAGGACAGTGAAACATTCTTTGGAATCTTATTTATCAGAGTTCATGTGGCGACAGCATCAGATGAAAGAAAATAGACTGTTTTGAATCTATGTTAAACTCTATATCGGTCCATTTTCCACTTAAATCTGATTGACTGCTTCCTTTTAAATAAAGTGTTTTGATTTTTAATAAAAGTGTTTTATTTTATGATTTGTTGCAAAAATTTTAGATGTAGATCGGCGGCAGTTAAAAACTGTCAGATCTGGTTGCGGTGGCATTAATACATAAATACCTAATAATCTATATATGATTAACTTTTTTGAAAATAGTCTTTTACTCCACATCATAAGCTTTATTCAATTTTTTAAATCTATTTATTAGAATGTCAATATATTAAAACATAGCAAGTAAAATCCTTTTCTAGTTCACTCCTCTATAACAACACCAAGCTGGTAGCTGAATTGTCAATATCTTGATTTGAGTTCAACAGCTTGTGGGTTCAAATCCAATCTTGGATATTCATAGTGGTTCAGAATCCACTTTAAACTGCTGATTCTGGTCTAATAAGCCCTCATGGATAAAAAATTATTATTGAGCAACAAACTGTACAAACTAACCTTGATGACAACAAAAAGAAATAGTACCACATATGTTATTAGCATGCTAATACAATTATGGACAAAGTATAATAAATATTAATTCAAATGGGAAATTGACAAACAGAAACTAAAGCATATTTAATATTAACTAAAAAATGTTTTCATTTGAACAAAAATAACATTTTTAAACAACCAGTAAGAGAAGTTTAATTTATGCTCAAAAATATCGAAAGGAAAAGATTTGTTTAACTAACATAAGCAAAAACAAGTTCTGATTTTAAAATAAGTAACAATATTTATTCTTCTACACATATCAATGACATCTAGCCACTATTAACAATAAAAAATAAAGCAATACAACCGAAAATATTTTAATAATATCTTATATTTATCCTTACTCTCACTGTTAACTAATATTTACTTAATAATAGAAAATTGTTGGCTGCTTAACTCACTAAATAACCATAAGCCAACCCTTATGAATAAAAATCATATAATCTGTGCAATAGCAGAATTAAGGAACCATATAGCTTTTAGCAGCGGTAGATACCAGGCAAAAGTCCTGACTTAAAATAGCATTTTGTATTTCTTCTGGAAGATATCAATTCCTAGGCAATAACTCTAAAACAATAATATGAATAAAATAGTTTCTTTTTACTAAGCTTGAAATTCTGCATGTAAATTCTATGAATCAGAGCACAAAATGGTAAATAAGGTTCAGATTTCTAAAGCTATACCATGTTATCATGTTCTTCTGAATAAGGGTCAATTGCTGAGTAATAGCTCTTAGTAAATAAAGTGAATGATGACTTTTTTAAGGTAGTTTCTTTTTAATAAATCTGAATAAAAGGATTGTATAGTCAGTCTATGTTAATCATAGTGGTTCATAGATGGAAATGAATAATTGAACTATGTCATGTCTATAAAGTTGTAACAAGTTGCTTTTGTAGTCACCTCTGGAAATAATAAAAACCAGCTAATTGCCACTTTGTTGAGTGTAGAAGCAATAAATAAGAAGCATTTAAATTCGTGTTTAAAATATCATATAGACATAACTAAAATTAAGGCAAATGTTTTTACAATAAGAGAAATTAAGATTTATGAGGAAGAATTAAAAACAGAAAAGAGCATGCAACAATAGTTATAAAATCATCTTTAGTATTATTCCATGTTGCCTTACAACTAATCATGTAGGTTTGTTTATGATGATGTTATATCCATCAAATCATTTACTAAAAAGTAATTTAATGAAATCCTATAAGCATTTTCTATTAACAGAACATTTACAATTTCTAATCAATGAAAATTTATTGATTAAACTTAAAGAAATTGAAGTTAATATTTAGGTAATTTTAATGAATGAGAGACAAACATGCTATAGCTAAGTCATAGTAATGATGGTGTCCTTCTTACATTTATTCTACAGAATGGAAATTCATAAAGTTGTAAAGATTTTTTAGGTGAATTTATAGGAAAAGTCCTGACATGTACTCAAATTAAAAAGGTTGTGATATTATGATTAAATTCTCTAATTTTTGATGCAATGAATAATCTGAAAAATTTATTTTATATGTTACAAAATTATTTTACAAGTACTCAAAATGGAAACATTTGAATAATATTCCTGTTAAATAGAATATAAATCAAAATTAACTCTCAAAATTCTTTCTTTTACAAAACCTAAAGTTGTTGAATATTTTTTTCAAATCAAGTACATAAAATTTATTTTCTCTTTATTTATAATAGTTATTAAATAGAGTCTTAAATAGATATTTTGAATATTTTTTAAAATTGTAATTTGAATTTTACAAACTCTAAAACTACATGCTTACAAAATTTGCTGTTTAAATTTATAAGTTTTATGTAAGTAAAGGTCTCATTAGAACTTCTAAAGTTGTTTTTACTTCTAATTAATTTGAATAGAAATAATTTTTCATGTAATAAATTTTTTAGATAATGATGAGACATAAATCAATGTTTTATGTGATTATTTTTAATTGGTGGCTTAAACTAATTGTAGTTTGATCATCACATAATAATGTATTTGCATTTAAACTTATTAACAAAATTTACATTCATTCTTTTAATGTACAAATAATTAAAATTCTCTTTTTACATTTTTAATACGTGGCAAATTTATTATTTATAATTGAGAGATTAATAGTTTCTAGGCTCACTGAAAAATATGCATGGAATCACTAAATAAATTTATTTTCCTTTTATTGCAGTTATTATAATATTTATAGTTATTCTTTATACTATTATAATTAAAGTATTGATAATGATAAAATAGAAAATTTAAATTTCCTATAGAAATATGAAATTTTATTGGCATAATTAATTTACTATAGTCTTCAAAATTAGCATTGTTTTTTTTTTTTTTTTTTTTACTTGATTTTTATTCTAGCATTACAATTTTAATATTTTTGAATTTAT